>WNWK01009530.1:0-72500 GCA_009830355.1 Cherax destructor
AGCGTAGGACTCGGACACACGATTATGTTCTCTTAATTATCACTTGTATCTTTCCAGGTATTCATGTTGAAAGTTCTATCTGGACTTAGTTGCTGAGACTTATACATCGGTATAGACACAAGTCCATAATACTCTTCAGACCTGTTTCAGGAATGTTAAGTATATTTACGCTGTCATTACTCCTTCCAGACATGTACAATGAATGTAGTCAGAGAGTTACTGCTAACAGTCAGGAATGTTAATTAAATATTCATGTGGAGTTGCTAACAACACTGTGTGTCAGTCACATGTGGTAGGTGGACAACACTGTGTGTCAGACAACACTGTGTGTCAGAACACTGTGTGTCAGGTGGGACAACACTGTTCCAGGTGGGAAACACTTTTGTCCAGGTGGGACAACACTGTGTGTCCAGGTGGACAACACTGTGTGTCAGGTGGGACAACACTGTGTGTCCAGGTGGGACAACACTGTGTGTCCAGGTGGGACAACACTGTGTGTCCAGGTGGGACAACACTGTGTGTCCAGGTGGGACAACACTGTGTGTCCAGGTGGGACAACACTGTGTGTCCAGGTGGGACAACACTGTGTGTCCAGGTGGGACAACACTGTGTGTCCAGGTGGGACAACACTGTGTGTCCAGGTGGGCAACACTGTGTCCAGGTGGGACAACACTGTGTGTCCAGGTGGGACAACACTGTGTGTCCAGGTGGGACAACACTGTGTGTCCAGGTGGGACAACACTGTGTGTCCAGGTGGGACAACACTGTGTGTCCAGGTGGGACAACACTGTGTGTCCAGGTGGGACAACACTGTGTGTCCAGGTGGGACAACACTGTGTGTCCAGGTGGGACAACACTTTCATAATTGTAATTGTAAGACAAATTCTCTGGTTGGAAACCATTAAAAACCTCCCACAGCATTTAACTGCTAGACTTAACCATACTGAAGGTTTTATCAATTTTAATTATCAATTTTGTATGATTACTAATTATAATTATTCTATTGACTTAGTGCAAAATACTGAGACAATTCTGATTTCTTTTTGTTACTCCGGAATAGACAGCTATCAGGTATATATATATATATATATATATATATATATATATATATATATATATATATATATATATATATATATTATTATATATATGTGAGAGAGAGAGAGATACTGATTGTCAAAGGCACCTGTCGATAGACATTTGGTCTGGATTGGGAGGGGGTGTATTTGCATGTGTATGTGAGTGTATGTACTCGCTTATTTGTGGTTGCAGGTATCGAATTTCAGCTCCTGGGTCTGCTTCTAAACTTACCACTTGCGAGATTGACTTCTCGCCTTATGGGGGTCCTGTCATGCCTGTTCTTGAGGCTTTGTGTGGAGCCTGCCTACTACTACGTTCAGGTCATTTCACTTCCTGACCACCCTGAGGCTGAAGAAACCCTTCTTGACATCCCTAACGCATCTGTGTCTTGAACTTTTAACTCTGCCCCCTTGTACCCGTTGCCAGCCTCTCGAGCAGTCTTCGCCTGTCTAACAATGTCATACAAACTTAATATTATGATTCTATTTTTTTTTTCACTTTTCTATGAGCGACTTTTTTTTACATGCGTCACTTGCATACTGTATGATGTGTATTATTATTAATATTTTATTTCTCTTATCGTGCACCAGCGCTGTATAACCATTTCGGGTTTAGCGTTTCAATTAACTATAATTTTATTGTGCACAATATTCATTTTACCCAATGTCATAAAAATTATATTATAAATTAGACACATATGCAACATTTGGGTATCTTTATTGAGGAAACGTTTCGCCACACAGTGGCTTCATCAGTCCAATACAAAGTAGAAAGGTGTAAGGAGAGGAGGAGTTTGAGGTAATCAGTCCCTCAGCCTGGAGTCGATGTGTTCAGTCCATCAATCTTGTTAGAAGTGCAGCACAAGGTCGTAGAGGTGGCTTATATGCTGTAGTCAGGTGAGGTGAAGCAGGAGGAGGCGGGGTCATAGTGGTACCATCCACTATTCGAAGTAGGTCTTCGTCCAAAGGTTGGACAAGTGTTGAAGAATTTGTTTGTATCAAGATCCCAAGCTGTTGCTGTGTCAGACAGGATGTAGATGAATGGTTCAGAGAACCGACAAGTTATAAATTAGACACATATGCAATACTTGGGTATCTTTATTGAGGAAACGTTTCGCCACACAGTGGCTTCATCTCACCTCACTTGATTACAGTATATAAGCCACCTCTACGACCTTGTGCTGCACTTCTAACAAGATTGATGGACTGAACACATCGACTCCAGGTCGAGGGACTGATTACCTCAAACTCCTCCTCTCCTTACACCTTTCTACTTTGTATTGGACTGATGAAGCCACTGTGTGGCGAATCGTTTCCTCAATAAAGATACCCAAGTGTTGCATATGTGTCTAATTTATAACTTGTCGGTTCTCTGAACCATTCATCTACAAAAATTATATTATTGTTCTCAACTAGGAAAAGCAATAGTAAGTTATAACATTGGTTATGCATTTCTTATAGTTATTTTTTTTATGTGAATAACTGGATGCCAGCTTCGTTGTGGGTGGGAGTCCAATAAGTTACAGTTTGCTCACTTCTGTTTTCAAAATTGGTTGGTGCTGTGAAGGGGGCGTGACCTCCTTACTTTGTCTCACTGCTCTCCTGTGTTACATTATTATTTCAAACTCTTTTGAGTTTTTTTGGTATGAACGTTTCTGTTTTGTTCACCCACGCCAGCATCTTAGAAGCTTCCAGAAGTCCTCCTGGGGCGAGGGCTGCCTACATGACTGTCAGAGCAGGTGCTCTGTATGGGGGGAATGTGGTGGTGGTGGTGGGCTGCTGCTGCTGCACTCACCTCACATTTCTCTTTACTTCTGAGTATCTATTCACAGTTTTGTATGTGTTTACACAACTCCGGTTGTAAGTCAGTGTGCATACTGCTTTTCTTGTGAGTTTACCTCAAAGATCATACATAGGATATACTTAGCTGTCTCTTGACTGTTCTAGGATCTTTCTTGTCTTGATGTATTTGATGTTCAGATCCTGGATCCAGAGTTTCGACGTTGCTGGTTATCTGTGAACTATCATAGTTAGAGCATATGGGAATTACACTACCCAGCATTGTAATTGAGACTTTATGGTAGTGGCACCTTTGTATGTCAACCTTAGGGTGTTTGATGGTCGCTACTGCTGTTCCATGTTTTCTCTCATATGTCAAGGTGTTGGCTACTATTGTTCAGTTTTGTCTATCTTGGATAGGTTACAGTAATGTGCATATTAATTGGGACATTGATGAAATAAGACATTTATTTGGAAAATTAATGTTTAAAAAATACAGGGCAATGATATGACAGATTTAATAAGAGATATGACTACCCTTTACTTTTATAATCATAGCTACACGCTTGGGTATAAAATCAACCGATGTTGAACACATTGTGACAAGTTCTTCGTCGTGGTACCAGGTCCTAATAACAGCAGCAATTAGCTTCTCCACAGTTGAGCAGTCCTGTTTTGCGATTCTGTGTTTGGTTATTGCCCATAGATTCTCAGTTGGGTTGAGGTCAGAAAAGTTTTCAGCCCACTTTTGAACGCTTAGCTCACTTCGAAGAATGTCAGCATTTTTCTGGAAGTGTGGCATGGAACAAGATCCTGCTGGAAAATGCCTTCTCCATCAAGAAAGTCTCAGTCTACAATGGGAAGCAATTTGCCAGGATTGCGTTGTATTTGTCACTATTCATCGTTCCCACAACAATAACAAGCCGTCCAGGGCCTTTAGCAGTAAAACTATTCCAAAACATCTTATATGGGTCTGTACCCACTTACTTCAAAATGCTCCTCATCTGAAAATATAACTTTTCTCCATTCATCTGTAGTCCATCCCTTATGATGGAGTGCCCACCGCAGCCGCTCTTTCTTCATAGCAGCAGTCAATAATTGCTTCTTTACCAGCTTTCTGGCAGTTCTGCCAATTTCAAGGAGCCAAGTCTCTCTGTAGCTCTTTGCTGGTTTTCTTGGGATCCTACACACTATTTCTTGTGATAACCCTATCATCGTGAGGCGTTGTCTTGCGTTTTTTTCAACATGTTCCTCGACGCGGCGCTCCACAATCACCAGTGTCGTCAGCTCTCTTCAGAATCCGACCAACAGTTGACTTTGTTAGACTTAAATTTTCGGAGATCTGTCTGATACTCAAATCAGCATGTTTTCTAAGAGCTACAATATTTTCATCAGTAATCATGAAATGAGGGAGAGAATTTGACGAAACCACATTCATTCACAGAGCATGCTTACAGGCGTTACCTTGCAGAACAACAGGTGTTGTAGCACTGACAAGAGTTGCAGGGTAACACCACAGCTGGATGGTTGACAGTAGTCGGTAGCAAACTCTTATGAAACGAACCCAAACTACATTAAGCAGGAAACTAAGAAATATTATGAGATAATCACCGAATTTACTCCTGTCGCAATTAATTTGCGCACTACTGTATTTAGGGTATGACTGGTGCTTGGATCATGTGTAATATGTGTTCGATTTATGTTCTTACTGCAGTGTACAAAGTGTAAAACGTCGTTTCACCTATTATAGGTAAGGCAATGTAAACACACTAAACTCTTATTTATTAGATGTACAAAGGTACTATTTCCTTCTAGACATTAAACTGTTTTTAAATAATTTGTTCATAGTTCACTTTTCACTTTCCTGAGCATGTTATTGTTCGTCTGTTATACTAAACAGATTCAGGTTCACTCTTTTGTGGTCAAATCATACAATGTATACCAAATATTGGCTTTCATATTACCACCTGCATATAGGTCACTCATTGGCAACCGGTTAGTAGGTTCTCTTGCAATGACTCGAGTTTTAAATATTAATAATCTGCCACTTGCAGGATTTACTTCCTGCTAGTCTTGTATGTCTTGTTATATCTATTCTTGAGGATATGTATGGAGCTTGCCTCCTAGTGCTACGTTCAGGCTGAAGAAATACTTCCTGACATACCTGAGGCCTCGGTCTTCAGCTTCCAACTTCGCTCTGGCGTACCCGTTCCCAGCTTCTCGACCAGTCTATCTCTGTCCACCCTATCACGTCTTCTGAATATTTTATATGTCGTTATCATGGCTCCCCTGGTTCTTCTATCTAATGCCGTCAGGTTCGGTTTCTGTAGCTTCTCAACATAGCCCATTTTTCTTTGTTCTGGGACTAGTCTCATTTCATATCTCTGCGTTTTTTAACATTCTTTGTAAGGTGAGGGTTCCATGCTGGTGTTGCATATCCTAAGATAGACATAATAGATGTCCTATATAGAGCTGTGACTATCTTTATTGTCAAACAAGAATTGGCTGCAGAGGTTCGGTTGTTGTTGTGTGTCTGATGATATTCTCTGCATTTTGCTCTTCCCGAGGTCTTTCTCATTGAGTGAGATTTGTAGTTTCTGTCCCAGGAATCTACAATCAATTTCTGATCTTGCTCCTTCCCAATTTTCATGATCTTGCATTTACTGGAGCTGAATTCACGTAACCACTTGTTTGACCAGTCTGAAGTTTGTCCAAGTGCATGTGTGGCCTTTCCTTGTACTCGTTTTTTTTTCGTTAATTTTAGACTGTCTACAGAAATATTTCCAACTCTGTCTCTTGTAGCATGTCATTCATTTATACCAAAGACAGTACTGGTCCCAATACTGATCCTTGATGAACCGCACTTTATACACCTTTTCTCAGAGAATAATTTTTTGTCTTCTTCCCATAAGGTACTCTTGATGCATTTCCTGTTATTCTTGCTTCTCAAGTAACTGTCCCAGTCTCTTGTGAGCCACAATATCAAATGCCTTTCTGCAGTCTAAGAGTACACAGTCCACCCATCTCTCTTGTCTCACTTCTGTTACTTTATCTTAAAACTCCAACCGTGTTGTGAGACAGGATTTGCCGTCTCAAAATCTATTCTGGTTGATTTTTATGAAATCACTTCTCTCGTAGTGCTCCACCACTCTCCTGGGCTGCATTACCTTACATAGCGTGCATGGGAGTGTGGCTGACCTGCATCTCCTGATCTGCATTACCTTACATAGCGTGCATGGGAGTGTGGCTGACCTGCATCTCCTGATCTGCATTACCTTACATAGCGTGCATGGGAGTGTGGCTGACCTGTATCTCCTGATCTGCATTACCTTACATAGCGTGCATGGGAGTGTGGCTGACCTGTATCTCCTGATCTGCATTACCTTACATAGCGTGCATGGGAGTGTGGCTGACCTGTAGTCTAACACGTCATGTCTACCTCCTTAAATATTTCATTACCTGTCTTACAAATATCTGGAATTTGTCCCGTATCTGTTTACTTGTTGCACAGTCCACACTGACACTTTGTTACGTCCTATTATTTTTCTCATGTATCCCTCTTACTCATAGCTTTTTGTTCCTCATACCCTGTTGTGAGTATGATATCCATTACCCACTGGTGTACCCTTTCTCTTTTATTGTCGTCTTTTTTTCTGATTTGACTGTGAAAAAATTTAGATCCAATTTGTTTGTGCTACCAAGTTATTCTCAAATTGTTTGGTCATTTTCTTTTATAACTCTCGTTTATTTGCTTGTCGTTCTTCTCTTCACTTCTCTGCATTCTTTTGTCTATGACTTTTTTTTTTTAGTTTTTCCACGTGATTGCACATGTGTTTTTTGTTTTTTTTTCTCTGGATCTTTATTTGAACCACGGGTTCTCCAAGTTACCATCTTGTGTTAAAGCAGGGTCTCTCTCCTTGTTCTTATCAATACTTCGCATTCTAGACATGACGTTCTCTCTTCCTCCTATCACTTTCCGGGTAGGTATTCCATAGTCTTATTTGTTGACCTTCCTTCTAGTTCCGTATCCCAGTGAATTGCATTCAGGAATTCCTTCCATTCTTGTAAATCTATTTCCTCTCGTCCCCCACCTGCTATTATTCCCATAGTGTTTACATCCATAAGATATTGAAATCAGTTTTGTATGGTGTCTAGCAGCCAGAGATATTTCGTATTCTATTTCACCTATATCAGATGCACTTATGATAGATACTAGATCCAGTCTTGCCGGCTCATCCGCTCTTGTTGTGTCATTGATGTGCTGACATAAGACTTTCTTCACCACCACAAACATTTTAGCCCTCTACGTTTTTTCTCCTTCATGTGAGTTCCAAAACTCTAGTTTGTTTCCTTAAGTTTGAAATTTCCGATGATTAGTAGTTTAGCGATGGCCATTTATGCTTTGCTTGCTGCTATCAATATGGTGTATTTCTGTCTTGGTTTCCTACTATTTAGTGGTGGGTTGTTGATAAATACTAGTACTACTTTGGTTTTCCCATTCTTCATTGTGCCCACTGTGTAACTATTTTACTATTTTTCGTTTATCCCTCTCATCTCTCCGAAACTTAACTGGTTCTGATAAGCAGTGCCACTCTTCTCCTCCTTCCTTACTACAGATAGTTTTATCTTTGCAACGGCTATGATATCTGGCATTTCCTCTGTTATCCCTTCTTTCAATTCATCGTACTTGATCATTTATCTGCATTTGTGCACCAAACTCTGAGCTCTAAGCATACACTAATCTGTAGTGTCTAAGCTTTATGTGCGTTGCTGATATATAAGAAAGGGGAGAGGCGAAGTTGGGGTTGGTGCATGTTTAATTACAAAATGAGGGGGGTCAGGGTTATGGTTGTAAATAGGAAACAGGGGGAAGGGGCTGGGTTATTGTTGTGGGCGTGAACCTTGAATTGGGCCTGCTGAGATAGGCAGAAGGGTGAGCCTTGAGATATTTTTTGGAGTCTGGGTGTTCCCTCTTGCCAAACCCTCTGCTTCTCTTTCTGCAACTTTAGGTGCTTCTTAAACTGTTCCTTATCCTTTTCAGTTTTTTTTATCTGTCCAGGTATAAAATGCAATTTTTTGTATTTTTCAAGAATGATTTTTTTTGTCGCAAGATCCTGTTCGGTGCTGCTTGCACACGAAGGTTAGTTTGATCAGGCATTGTTTGCTCTGTGAATGCTTCCAGATCTTCAGAAAATTTTCTGTCAGGTCTGACTCCTCCAGTTATATACACTCAATGATTAGTATAATCTCACCTTCATATTATGTCCTACCTTAGCTGTCATCAGCCTCCTCAAGGCCATATACCATCAGTGACCTTCCTCTTTCTCTCATTATTTTAACCTCAGGAATGTCTCATTATTTTTCCTCCCAGAGTGTCTTATCTGCCATCAGTTTCCTTGATTTGTCTCTCATCACCTGTCTCTCCTGGTCTCCTGAGAGTATCTCTGTTATTGACTTTACCCCTTTGTCCCTTCCTGTTGCTGCTGCTCGTCCATTTTCCTTTATTATTCCTTCCCCTTCTAACCTTCCCCTCCTTTTATTCCAAAGCCTCATTCAAATTTTTCAGTTCCTCCACTCATCCATTTTGCTGTTCAAACCAACAGTTATCAATTTAAAGTATTGCCATTCAATTTCTTCTCTCCCCTCTTCCCCCTGTTTTTGATTTATCATCTTTTATTATTTTTTTATTTTTATTAACACATCGGCCGATTTCCACCAAGGCAGGGTGGCCCGAAAAAGAAAAACTTTCATCATCATTCACTCCATCACTGTCTTGCCAGAGGGGTGCTTTACACTACAGTTAAAAAACTGCAACATTAACACCCCTTCTTCAGAGTGCAGACACTGTACTTCCCATCTCCAGGACTCAAGTCCGGCCTGCCGGTTTCCCTGAATCCCTTCATAAATGTTACTTTGCTCACACTCCAACAGCACGTCAAGTATTAAAAACAATTTGTCTCCATTCACTCCTATCAAATATGCTCACGCATGCTTGCTGGAAGTCCAAGCCCCTCACACACAAAACCTCCTTTACCCCCTCCCTCCAACCTTTCCTAGGCCGACCCCTACCCCGCCTTCCCTCCATTACAGATTTATACACTCTCGAATTCATTCTGTCTCGTTCCATTCTCTCTACATGTCTGAACCACCTCAACAACCCCTCCTCAGCCCTCTGGATAATAGTTTTGGTAATCCCGCACCTCCTCCTAATTTCCAAACTCCGAATTCTCTGCAGTATATTCACACCACACATTGCCCTCAGACATGACATCTCCACTGCCTCCAGCCTTCTCCTTGTTGCAACATTCACAACCCATCTCTCACACCCATACAAGAGTGTTGGTATAACTATTCTCTCATACATTACCCTCTTTATTTCCATGGATAATGTTCTTTGTCTCCACAAACTCCTCAGTGCATCAGTCACTTTTTTATTATCATGTTTTTTTCCTGTAGATATCAAATAGTCAAGTGTTAAAATTGTTCCTGTGATTTCCTTCTTACCAAAGGAAAGACGCTCTTAATAATCTTGGTCGATATTCTCATACCAGTCACTATGTGTGTGTGTGTGTGTGTGTGTGTGTACTCACCTATTTGTACTCACCTATTTGTGGTTGCAGAGGTCGAGTCATTGCTCCTGGCCCCGCCTCTTCACTGATTGCTACTAGGTCATCTCTCTCCCTGCTCCATGAGCTTTATCAAACCTCGTCTTAAAACTATGTATGGTTCCTCCCTCCACTACGTCACTTTCTAGGCTATTCCACTTCCTGACCACTCTGTGACTGAAGAAATACGTCCTAACATCCCTGTGATTCATCTGAGTCTTCAACTTCCAGCTGTGACCCCTTGTTGCTGTGTCCCATCTCTGGAACATTCTGTCTCTGTCCACCTTGTCAATTCCTCTCAGTATTCTATATGTTATCATGTCCCCCCTATCTCTCCTGTCCTCCAGTGTCGTCAGGTCGATTTCCCTTAACCTCTCCTCGTAGGACATACCCCTTAGCTCCGGGACTAGTTGTGTTGCAAACCTTTGCACTTTCTCTATTTTCTTTATTTGCTTGGCTAGGTGTGCGTTCCTAACTGGTGCTGCATACTCCAGTATGGGCCTAACGTACACAGTGTACAGGGTTCTGAACGATTCCTTATTAAGATGTCGGAATGCTGTTCTTAGGTTTGCTACGCGCCCGTATGCTGCAGCAGTTATTTGGTTGATGTGCGCCTCAGGAGATGTGCCTGGTGTTATACTCACCCCAAGATCTTTTTCCTTGGGTGAGGTTTGTAGTCTCTGGCCCCCTAGACTGTACTCCGTCTGCGGTCTTCTTTGCCCTTCCCCAATCTTCATGACTTTGCACTTGGTGGGGTTGATCTCCAGGAGTCAATTCCTGGACCTGGCCTGCAGCCTGTCCAGATCCCTTTGTAGTTTTGCCTGGTCCTCGTCCGATTGAATCCTTCTCATCAACTTCACATGTGTGTCTGTGTGTACTCACCTAGTTGTGGTTGCAGTGGTCGAGTCACAGCTCCTGGTCCCGCGCGCGCGCGCGTGTGTGTGTGTGTGTGTAGCAAAATCTGGACAAAATCTGGACATGGAAGGTGGTGAGACCACACTATAGGGAGACAGATCTGGGTAATATGAAGTTGTGGGACTCTACAAAGACAGTATCTGGATGCTGGTGAACAGCTGTTGATCCGAGAAATTGGCTTTACATTCCCCTTCCTTGAATCAAACCTCATTACCATCCATTCCTCAGGAACTCTCTGACCCCTGCCGGTTTAGCGCTTCCCTGAAATAGTAATAAGCAATAAAGATACTTAAGTGTTGGACATGTCTTAGTCACCAATAATAATACTCACCGGCAACTTTTGGTACTGAGATAGTTGAGATAAGATAGTGAATGAGATGGGGAAGAAGGAGATGAGAGAGACCGAGAAAAGATATGAGAGAGAGAGGAGAGATAAAGTAGTAGATGAGGGAGAGAGGATATAAAGCGATAAGACAAGAGAAGAGGCTCGCGGTAGTTCGTTTTATAACCGAGGCGAAGACGGCGAATGTAATTGAAGTTGTGGCGTTTGTTGGTTCTGTATTATGAGTGAGGAGGCTCTGGGGCCCACTCCATACAGCCCACTCACGGAGGGTGGGATGGTAGGCTCTGGGGCCCACTCCATACAGCCCACTCACGGAGGGTGGGATGGTAGGAGGCTGTGGGGCCCACTCCATACAGCCCACTCACGGAGGGTGGGATGGTAGGAGGCTCTGGGGCCCACTCCATACAGCCCACTCACGGAGGGTGGGATGGTAGGCTCTGGGGCCCACTCCATACAGCCCACTCACGGAGGGTGGGATGGTAGGAGGCTGTGGGGCCCACTCCATACAGCCCACTCACGGAGGGTGGGATGGTAGGAGGCTCTGGGGCCCACTCCATACAGCCCACTCACGGAGGGTGGGATGGTAGGCTCTGGGGCCCACTCCATACAGCCCACTCACGGAGGGTGGGATGGTAGGAGGCTCTCGGGCCCACTCCATGCAGCCCACTCACGGAGGGTGGGATGGTAGGAGGCTCTCGGGCCCACTCCAGACAGCCCACTCACGGAGGGTGGGATGGTAGGAGGCTCTGGGGCCCACTCCATACAGCCCACTCACGGAGGGTGGGATAGTAGGAGGCTCTGGGCCCACTCCATACAGCCCACTCACGGAGGGTGGGATGGTAGGAGGCTCTCGGGCCCACTCCACAGCCCACTCACGGAGGGTGGGATGGTAGGAGGCTCTGGGCCCCACTCCATACAGCCCACTCACGGAGGGTGGGATGGTAGGAGGCTCTGGGGCCCACTCCATACAGCCCACTCACGGAGGGTGGGATGGTAGGAGGCTCTCGGGCCCACTCCATACAGCCCACTCACGGAGGGTGGGATGGTAGGAGGCTCTCGGGCCCACTCCATACAGCCCACTCACGGAGGGTGGGATGGTAGGAGGCTCTGGGGCCCACTCCATACAGCCCACTCACGGAGGGTGGGATGGTAGGAGGCTCTCGGGCCCACTCCATACAGCCCACTCACGGAGGGTGGGATGGTAGGAGGCAGGGTGGGTGCAAGGGAACCAGGGAATAAATGAAGAAAATAGCGAATGAGGGGCGAGGGGAATAGTGAGAAGGAGGAGGAGGAAAGAAGTGGAGGAAAATAATTGAAGAATGGATGATAGGTAGGATAGAGAAAAAGGAAGCAAGGAGGAAAGATAAAAGGAAGGGAGAACTATTGTGGGAAGGGGAAAAAATGTGTGAAACTGTTCGAATACGGAACTAAGAGATGCAGACGTGAAGGAGATTCAAGAGAAAATCAGGAAACATCGAGAGAATATGTAGAAGAGTCTATTTTGTAGCCATGATATTATTCTTTTAATTCATTACGTAAGAAAGATGAAAAAGTGAATGTCAATTGAAAAAAAATGAATAATAAGAGAAGAATTATAGTCATTGTTTTTTAGTTGACATTCTGTCAAATCAGTAGCCACTAGAGGATATATTTGCATTAAGGGCCACCTTCAGTAGCAGCTTGGGGCCCAGATCACTGACAACATAGAGACAGTCAGTGGAGTACTGGAGAGGCTGGCACACCACACATTGCCTCCTCAGCACTGGCAATAGCACACGCAATAATGTGCATGCACGTACTCTGCGTAATATAATAATAATAAAATCTTTATTTACTACAGTACATGGTATACAGGCCTAGCTGACATCAATGACATACTACTATATAGAAAGCCGCTTGTTATGCAGAGTATTTCGGGCAAATTAGGTCAGTTTTTGTCCCAGGATGTGACCCACATCAGTCGACTAACTCCCAGGTACCCATTTTACTGATGAGTGAACATAGACAACCGGTGTAAAGAAACACCGTGTGAAGCGAGAGCTTTAGCCACCAGGCCACGGGGCACCACGAGGCGTGATGGTGTACATAGGTTTGTGCTTCTTGCATTACTAACTTCCTGTATTCCAACTTCAGCACAATTCCTTCATTCTACCCCCACCCGACACACACACATACCACCGAAAGGAGAAATGGGATATGAGGAGATGACATTAGGGGACACAAGGACCACGAGTGACATGATTTCAGTGTGCAAAATATTGAGAGGGACTGACAGGGTTGACCAGGCAAGTCTGTTCATGAGGTGGATCTTAGGTACACAAGGGCACAGCTGGAAGTTGAAAAATACAGAGTTACAAGGATGTTAAGAAATATTGTCTTTTTCTGAGAGTTGTCAGGAGTACACACACACACACACACACACACACACACACACACACACACAAGCGTGCACGAAAACCCACACTCTTCCTCTCTCTGGAGGCCGAATAAGAGACAATCGAATCTTTCTAGAGTAGAAGTAATAAGGTAGGAAAATCAAGCAAGAGTAATGATATGAGAGTAATCCACCAACCAGGCGAGGCAGAACTGTAGGGTAATAGCAGGACATAGAAACTAATAAATCAATCTCTCTTAATACAAGAATCCCATCACTCACCATTCCCCATGTCCTTCATAAGTGTTACCCATACACAACACCATTTCAGACATCTGAGCCCCCATCCTTATCTACAGTATCCTCAACCATTCTCGTCCACTTCCACCAACTTATACCCCACTTTCACCTCCTTCAGCCACACTCCCTCGCTAGATTAACCGCACCCCTGCCCGAGACCAACCACACCCCATACGAGGTAAAGAACTCTTTCCCCTCACACAAGACCAACCACACCCCGCCCTAGAAAAACAATACCCCACCAGAGACCAACCGCACCTCCACACAAAATCAATCAAACTTCCACACAAGATCAACAACACCTCCACACAAGATCTTGTATCAAATATACCTGCCTTTATTTTTAATAAAATAAAGCTTTGTCAGATGTAACCTCAGATGTCATCCGGTAACCTCTAGATAAGGTCAAGAAGCCATATACTCAGATTTTGACCCCGAAAGGTAAAACGTATATCAGTCGACTCGTGCTGTTTTTTATTCCATATACATGTATATATATATATATATATATATATATATATATATATATATATATATATATATTTATATATATATATATATATTTATATATTTATATATATATATATATATATATATATATATATATATATATATTTATTATATATATATATATATATATATATATATATATATATATATATATATATATATATATATGATGGGGTCCACCTCTGGTGCAAATTGTGGGACCCATAGCCTCGGAGAAGTGGATAAAAAGGCTTCAAGGAAGAATATTTGGATTTCTTCCTGAAGCCATTTGAATATTCCACTTCCCCTACCACCCCATCTTTTCATTTTTTTTACCAATAGGTATATTTTATTACATAATTTGGTACAAAACATTTAAGAGATACATTGTTGATATAAAGATGGCATATACAGTACAAGAGGTGTGAGAGATACATTATTTTTTTATTAACACATCGGCCGATTCTCACCAAGGCAGGGTGGCCCGAAAAAAAAAAACTTTCATCATCATTCACTCCATCACTGCCTTGCCAGAGGGGTGCTTTACACTACAGTTATAAAACTCAACATTAACACCCCTTCTTCAGAGTGCAGACACTGTACTTTCCATCTCCAGGACTCAAGTCCGGCCTGCCGGTTTCCCTGAATCCCTTCATAAATGTTACTTTGCTCACACTCCAACAGCACTTCAAGTATTAAAAACAATTTGTCTCCATTCACTCCAATCAAATACGCTCACACATGCTTGTTGGAAGTTCAAGCCCCTCGCTCACAAAACCTCCTTTACCCCCTCCCTCCAACCTTTCCTAGGCCGACCCCTACCCCGCCTTCCCTCCACTACAGATTTATGCACTCTCGAAGTCATTCTGTCTCGTTCCATTCTCTATACATGTCCGAACCACCTCAACAACCCCTCCTCAGCTCTCTGGATAATAGTTTTGGTAATCCCGCACCTCCTCCTAATTTCCAAACTCCGAATTCTCTGCATTATATTCACACCACACATTGACCTCAGACATGACATCTCCACTGCCTCCAGCCTTCTCCTCGTTGCAACATTCATCACCCATGCTTCACACCCATATAAGAGCGTTGGTATAACTATACTCTCATACATTCCCCTCTTTACTTCCATGGACAAAGTTCTTTGTCTCCACAGACTCCGAAGTGCTCCACTCACCCTTTTCCCCTCATCAATTCTATGATTCACCTCATCCTTCATAGACACATCTGCTGACATGTCCACTCACAAATATCTGAATACATTCACCTCCTCCATACTCTCTCCCTCCAATCTGATATCCAATCTTTTGTCACTTAATCTTTTTATTATCCTCATCACCTTACTCTTTCCTATATTCACTTTCAATTTTCTTCTTTTACACACCCTACCAAATTCATCCACCAACCTCTGCAACTTCTCTTCAGAATCTCCCAAAAGCACAGTGTCATCAGCAAAAAGCAACTGTGACAACTCCCACTTTGTATTTGATTCTTTATCTTTTAACCCCACACCACTTGCCAAGACCCTCGCATTCACTTCTCTTACAACCCCATCTATAAATATATTGAACAACCACGGTGACATCAGACATCCTTATCTAAGGCCCACTTTTACTGGGAAATAGTCCCCCTCCCTCCTACTCCCTCCTACATACTCTAACCTGAGCCTCACTATCCTCATAAAAACTCTTCACTGCTTTCAGTAACCTACCTCCTATTCCATACACCTGCAACATCTGCCACATTGCCCCCCTATCCACCCTGTCATACGCCTTTTCCAAATCCATAAATGCCACAAAAACCTCTTTACCCTTATCCAAATACTGTACACCTATATGTTTCACTGTAAACACTTGGTCTACACACCCCCTACCCTTCCTAAAGCCCCCTTGTTCATCTGCTATCCTGCTCTCTGTCTTACTCTTAATTCTTTCAGTAATAACTCTACCATACACTTTACCAGGTACACTCGACAGACTTATTCCCCTATAATTTTTGCACTCTCTTTTGTCCCCTTTGCCTTTATACAAAGGAACAATACACGCTCTCTGCCAATCCCTGGCACCTTACCCTCTTCCATACATTTATTAAATAATTGCACCAACCACTCCAAAACTATACCCCCACCTGCTTTTAACATTTCTATCTTTATCCCATCAATCCCAGGTGCCTTATCCTCCTCCATTCTACCCACTGCCTCACTAACTTCCCCCCACACTCACAACTGGCTCTTCCATACTCCTACAAGATGTTATTCCTCCTTGCCCTATACACGAAATCACAGCTTCCCTGTTTTCATCAACATTTAAGAACTCCTCAAAATATTCCCTCCATCTTCCCGATACCTCTAACTCTCCATTTAATAACTCGCCTCTACTATTTTTAACTGTCAAATCCATTTGTTCCCTAGGCTTCCTCAACTTTTTAATCTCACTCCAAAACTTTTTCTTATTTTCAACAAAATTTGTTCATAACATGTCTAGTACATATTGTTACATGTTCGTCACTGATTATAATGCGAAAATCTCATCCAGCTCCTCAAAGCTGGGGCGTGTGCCCAAAATTCAGCATGTATTACCCCTCTGAACAGCAGCGCTGAGTCGCTGGAACAGAAAACTAGCTGCCCTGGGATCCCTAGTTACCCTGTTGAGTCTTTTGCCCAGCTCCTTGAGGAACTTAGATGCACTCTTTTCCCATGAGCCAAGGGTCTCCGAGCCTATGGGAGCAAACATATAATGATGGGTAAGTTCCACACCACCTGCTTGCAGTCTTTCCAGGCTTGAAGGGTGATACCATCTGGACGCTTTTGGCTGCCATCAGATCTGCATAGTTGGGGTGGCTCCCTTACTGCTGGGCATCCGGCTGTTGTGAGGCTCCTCTTGATAATGTTATTAACCTCTTCATATCTTGCAATCTTTCCCTCGGATTTACGACACACAAAACCATGGTACCCGAATCGGTCTGCTGCTTCACTGCCACAAATACACCTGTGTTCGGCGAGAATAGGGGCGGCAAGTCACAGGGCAACACCAATGCGGATGGTCGTGGGTCGAGGCTTGTGCCAAGGCTGGAGTTGGGAACAGCCAACAGAAAGTCCCCTGCATGAGGAGCTCTCACTGCCAGGAGGCGGGCTCTATCCTTCCCTGACACACTCTGAAGAATTATTGAGGCTATATTCTCTACTATTGGGCCATCCCAGTGCGACTGTTTGTAGTTGTTGGGGGGAGCAGGCCTGGTTTCAGATCCCGTTAGATTATCCCAGATCCTGGCTCCGTCAACGAACCTTTGGTCATGGACTCCAATCTTGTCCCTAAGATGTTCAGGGAGAATCGCTGCTACAAGCCCTCTGGATGCAATGCATGAAGACAGGAAAGCAGGTAGAGCAATCTGAGATGACTTGCGGACACCAATGCCTCCTAGTCTGACTGGGAGTGTAGCTTGGTCCCACTGCCCATCTTCTAGAGTAAGGTTAAGTACTTTAGTAAAGATCTGCCTCAGGATACTGTCATATTCGTACAGTATAGGGTTATCATATGAAGGAGCACATCTTAGGAAATATGTCAACCTGGGCAGACTCAAGCATTTTGTGAGAAGGTACAAGGCATCATGGGTGTCAAGATTGCCTATTCGTTGTTCCATTCTCCTCAATTATTCCAGTTTATTACATAATATGGTACAAAAGATTTAAGAGATACATTGTTGATATAAAGATGGCATATACAGTACATACACACACACACACACACACACTTTCCTTACATTTTCCTTACACACACTTTCCTTACACACACACACACACACAGACTGTTCCAGAGATGGGACACAGCAACAAGGGGACACAGTTGGAAGTTGAAGACTCAAATGAATCATAGGGATGTTAGGAAGTATTTATTCAGTCATAGTGGTCGGGAAGTGGAATAGCTTGGGAAGCGATGTAGTGGAGGCAGGTTCCATACATAGCTTTAAGGAGAGGTATGATAAAGCTCACGGAGCAGGGAGCGTGACCCAGTAGCGGCCAGTGAAGAGGCGGGGCCAGGAGCCATGACTCGACCCCTGCAACCACAACTAGGTGAGTACAACTAGGTGAGTACACTTTCCTTACACACACACACACACGCCCCGATGGCATGGTGGCTAGCGCTCTTTCTTCACGCACGGAGGTCCCGGGTTCAATTCCCGGCGGGGCCGAAACATTTCGAAGTGTTTCCTTACACACACACACACACACACACACACACACACACATATATATATATATATATATATATATATATATATATATATATATATATATATATATATATATATATATATACAACAAGCCTAGTGTCTAATCGACATGTGCCTAGGACAAAATGGTAACTAACACACACACATACCTGTGTCACTGACGTGTATAGTATGCAAAGTCATGGAGAAGATCATCAGGAGGAGAGTGGTGGAGCACTTAGAAAATCACAAGCTTATAAACGACAACCAGCACGGTTTCAGGGAAGGAAAATCCTGTGTCACAAATCTACTGGAGTTTTATGACAAGGTAACAGAAGTAAGACACGAGAGAGAGGGGTGGATAGACTGCATTTTCTTGGACTGCAAGAAGCCGTTCGACACAGTTCCTCACAAGAGGTTAATGCAAAAGCTAGAGGATCAGGCACACGTAACAGCAAAGGCACTGCAATGGATTAGAGAATATCTGACAGGGAGGCAACAACGTGTCATGATACGTGACGAGGTGTCAGAGTGGGCACCTGTGACGAGTGGGGTTCCACAAGGGTCAGTCCTAGGACCTGTACTGTTTTTGGTGTATGTGAATTACATAACGGAAGGAATAGACTCAGAAGTGTCCCTGTTTGCAGATGATGTGAAGTTAATGAGAAGAATTAAATCAGTCGAGGATCAGGCAGGACTACAAAGAGACCTGGATAGGCTACAAGCCTGGTACAGTAACTGGCTCCTTGAATTTAACCCTGCCAAATGTAAAGTCATGAAGATCGGGGAAGGGCAAAGAAGACCGCAGACAGAGTATAATCTAGGTGGCCAAAGACTGCAAACCTCACTCAAGGAAAAAGATCTTGGGGTGAGTATTATACTGAGCACATCTCCTGAGGCACACATCAATCAGATAACTGCTGCAGCAAACGGGCGGCTGGCAAACCTAAGAATAGCGTTCCAATACCTCACTAAGGAATCGTTCAAAGACTGTACACCATACTCGTCAGGCCCATACTGGAGTATGCAGCACCAGTTTGGAACCCACACCAGGTCAAGCACGTCAAGAAATTAGAGAAAGTGCAAAGGTTTGCAACAAGACTAGTCCCAGATCTAAGGGGATTGTCCTACGAAGAAAGGTTAAGGGAAATCGGCCTGACGACACTAGAGGACAGGAGGGTTAGGGGAGACATGATAACGACATATAAAATACTGCGAGGAATAGATAAGGTGGACAGAGACAAGATGTTCCAGAGAGGGGACACAGAAACAAGGGGTCACAATTGGAAGTTGAAGACTCCTATGAGTCAAAGGGATGTTAGGAGGTATTTCTTCAGTCATAGATTTGTCAGGAAGTGGAATAGCCTAGAAAGCGACGTAGTGGAGGCAGGAACCATACATAGTTTTAAGACGAGGTTTGATAAAGCTCATGGAGCAGGGAGAGAGATGACCTTTGACTCATAGGAGTCTTCAACTTCCAATTGTGACCCCTTGTTTCTGTGTCCCCTCTCTGGAACATCTTGTCTCTGTCCACCTTATCTATTCCTCGCAGTATTTTATATGTCGTTATCATGTCTCCCCTAACCCTCCTGTCCTCCAGTGACGTCAGGCCGATTTCCCTTAACCTTTCTTCGTAGGACAATCCTTAGCTCTGGGACTAGATTATATATATATATATATATATATATATATATATATATATATATATATATATATATATATATATATATATATATATATATGCAAGACAACCACTATGAAAAATAGAGGAATTCCAAGCGCTTTCGTGACTACTCACATTATCAAGGAACTATAAAAGGAAACATGACAAGCAGGCTTATAAAGGGGCAAGACTACACCTCAGTCACATCATACTAACAAAGACTACACCTCACAGTAGCGTAACAACGCACGACTCTGCGAAGAGGAACATAAGAAAGGACCTGAAATTTTATTAATTATAAATGAATCCAATTTATATAAACCAAAAGAAATATTCATATTATTTTCAAAACTACTTTTTATGAAACATGATTCTATTATATTCCTCTCAACCATGGACTTGCTTGATACAACTTTCTCAGCATTTTGAAAATCAATTGGATGGTTAAAATCTCTCACATGAATAAATAGAGCATTAGAATCTTGTCCAGTTCTAATGCTATATTTATGTTGTTTTAATCTTAGTTCAAGACTTTTACCAGTTTGACCGTAATAAACTTTATCGCATATTTTACAGGGAATCTTATAGACACATCCGTCAGCATTTTGGGGGGAATTTTTTATCAAAAGTCTTTTTACTGTATCAAGATTTTTAAATACTACTTTGATATTAAAATTCTTAAGAAAGGAAGGCATATCAACCAAGTTTTCATGGAAAGGGGAGAACCAACATATTTTTGGTTGAATAAGGTTGGTTGTCCCTTTTGGATTGTAAAAGTATTTCTAGCTATTTTAAAAGATTTATCAATTACGTTTCTTGGGTATTTTAAATCATTAGCTATTTCATAAATTTTAGAGATTTCTTCATCTATGAACTCTGGACTACAAATACGTAAAACTCTCAAAAACATTGAAGAGAAAACCGACACTTTAACTCTATCTTGATGTGAAGAATAATAGTGTACATAAGAACAATTATTTGTAGGTTTTCTGTAAATTTAAAATTTAAAATCAATGTTACCCTTAATAATAAAAACATCTAGGAAGGGCAATGAGTTATTTACTTCGAATTCTTCTCTCTTCACCCGTTGTAGGTCCTCTAACAGGGACTCCTCAGTACCCGCCAGAGTGCCATCATCTAGATACCAGATGTTGAGCTCGCTGCGTAGGCTGGAAGTTAGTTCTCTTACTGCCAAACAGAAGAGAAGTGGAGCGAGTGGATCACCCTGCTGAACACCCTCAGATGAGGGAATTTCATGTTTGTCAAACAAAAGAGTCGAGGGTTTGCTATAACCAGCTGAAATAAAGGGAAAGAGACTGGGAAACCGATCCCGAACGGCTGGCAAGACCACATCTCTCTTCACCATATTAAAGGCATTTCTAAAGTCAAATTTGACTACAGCCTTGTCTTCTGGTAGGTCTCTGATGTAGGCCCTTGCCGCATGAGCTGCGGCTTCACTGCCTTGAGAGACTCCAAAGCCCAGTTGGTGTGGCTGGAGTAAACTGGGAGCTTCTAGGCGAATGTTTCTTACTGCTTCTTTGGCAACTAGGCGGCGAAGGGTGTTACCAACAGCAATATATATATATATATATATATATATATATATATATATATATATATATATATATATATATATATATATATATATAATTTGTTTGTGTGTGTGTGTGTGTGTTATTAGGTATAAGATAATTACTGAAGTTACAATTTCCATAGAATTTGTTATTTTCTGGCTATCTCAAAATCAATTAGATCATAATTTTTGACCTATAAATCCGACTGAATTAAGATTTACAGACGTTATTAGTGTGTTATGCACTGATTATCTTGTATTGAAAATCGCCTCAAGTTCCAGTACAAGAAGAGACAAGGGCCATGAGCTGTCATTCAACCTCTGCAAACATAACCAGATGAATACACACACACACACACACACACAAAATGCTTGTAGAGAGGGAGTGGCCTGCGCTGTGTTGGAAAGAGAAGGTTGGGGTGGAATGGGTGAACAGGGATGAGCCTCCTGGGACGGTAGTGAGGGTTGTGGTTCACCCCGTGGGAACGAGAGGAGATTACGCCCGCCATAATGAAGACAAAATATCTTACACTCAGCTGTTAGGCTGTGTATCTGGCGTTCTACCTCTGCTAGATAGAAGTGCGGGTCCCGCCAGTCCTTACTGATTTGGTTTTAAATAAAGTATACGACTGCGACAGGTCATCAGTGAGAGGCTTCAGTTTTATTTTTCGTAACTAAGGTATTTTCTGGGTATCATAGCTAAAATCCTGCTGATGCAGATGAGGTAGCAGGTGTTGAGGAGATTTAAGTGTACTGGAGAATGTACAGAGAACTTTCACTGCACTCATAAGTACGATAAAGAACCTAAATTACTGGGAACGGTTGAAGTCCCTTGATTTGTATTCCCTGGAATGCAGGCAAGCAAGATAGAAAATCCTAGAGTGATTAGTACCAAACTTGCACACAAAAATCACTCCCTATGAAAGCACTTTACTCGGCAGGAGATGCAACATTCCCTCAGTGAGAAGCAGGGGCGCCACGAGTTCACTAAGAGACAACACAATAAGTGGCAGGGACCCAAGACTGTTCAACTGCCTCCCAGCATATATAAGGGGGGATTACAAATAGACCCCTGTTTGTCTTCAAGAAGGCGCTGGACGGGCACCTAAAGTCAGTACCTGAACAGCCTGGCTGTGGTTCGTACGTCGGTTTACGTGCCGCCAGCAGTAACAACCTGGTTGATCAGACCCTGATCCACCACGAGGCCTCGTCTCAGACCGCGCCGCGGGGGCGTTGACCCCCGAAACCCTCTCCAGGTAAACTCCAGGTAAGCTGTATTTGCAAGGTTAGTCATAGCTCCTGGCCCTGCCTCTAGACGACGATCGTACTTTTGGCATAGTCCGTAGCATTTACCTCTTCGTCTAGTGTACGTCCAACCTACCATCCTAACCTGAAAATTTATAATGATTTTTTACTAATGGCCCCATGACTCATCCATATTTTCTGGCTCCTCTCCTCCTCCGTGGTAATACAATGGTACAGTATACCCACAACATGTAAATAACTAGGGGTAGTTCCCAGGGGAAGACTTGGGAGGTTCAGCTCCCAAATAAAAATAATGCTGCCTCAAAACAAGTTTTCTAGCCCCCCCCTTCGAACCAGACAACCAGCCCTAGGACCCCCAGTAGAGATATTATGGCGCCGCCCATGTTATGAAGACGTTTCGCCCATCAGGAACTTTATTTATTCACATAGAGAACATAGCATGGCTGGCTACTGACATGTGTCAGGGTGGAAGCTAAGAGTCAGTGAGTGGATGGCGAGGAGGTTACCAAGCAAAGAGTATGTGAAACATGAGTGAACTTATCCCTAGATTTCTTAAGACATTTTTTTCTACCGACACAAGTATTCACTGCCTATGGTGATGGTGCTTGTTACCTGAGGTAAATGAAGGCATGTGTTGTGAGTTCTGCAGGTGTGTATGGGTATGCTGAAGATGTATATGAGTATGCTGAAGGTGTGTGTGGGCATGTTGCAGATGTGTGTGTGTGGGCATGTTGCAGGTGTGTGTGTGTGGGCATGTTGCAGGTGTGTGTGTGTGGGCATGTTGCAGGTGTGTGTGTGTGGGCATGTTGCAGGTGTGTGTGTGTGTGGGCATGTTGCAGGTGTGTGTGTGTGGGCATGTTGCAGGTGTGTGTGTGTGGGCATGTTGCAGGTGTGTGTGTGTGGGCATGTTGCAGGTGTGTGTGTGTGGCATGTTGCAGGTGTGTGTGTGGTGTGCATGTTGCAGTTGTGTGTGTGTGTGGGCATGTTGCAGGTGTGTGTGTGTGGGCATGTTGCATTTAGATGCTACTCGAGTTATTAGTTTCTAAATGGTAACGTGTGAATGACTCTTCTGATTCGCTTCAGATCTTCGAGTATCATACATAAATGCATTAGAAATTTGAGCCGTACGATTCCTGTCGCGTGTCTTGAGGCACAGGGGACTAGGGTTATGCAGTACTCGGATACCTTTCTCGTATCGCGCAGTTACAAAAACTCATCTAGTTTTGTGTGGG
Source organism: Cherax destructor (assembly GCA_009830355.1). Taxonomy (NCBI): domain Eukaryota; kingdom Metazoa; phylum Arthropoda; class Malacostraca; order Decapoda; family Parastacidae; genus Cherax; species Cherax destructor. Next base: position 23,831 of record WNWK01009530.1, read on the forward strand.
TGTCTGCTTGATCCAGAAGAAAGGAAACAATCTTAACATGTTAGGTTCTCATTTCCATTTGTTTCTGTGTTTGTATGTGTTTGAAATGATCCTAACAGATGACACGGTGTATTGTCCACAGCGAGTCCACGACATGAGTGTGTGTGTGTACTCAGCTCTCAATAGGAAAGTGAAGAGGCGAGGGTTGTGGTGGTTGAGATGAGTTGTTTGGCCAAGCCTCTCCAACTGTCTCCAGCAGGTGAAGCTGAGGGGGTAAACAGACTGTAGGTTATTCACAAACTTGCTTAACTCTGAAAACTGGGAGCTTAACACCCCTCTTCCCACATCCCTGTCAGCCATTTCTACTCTGTTGTTGGTGCCGCAGTATATGGTTTACAGAATTGATAGAATTACTCTAGTTCTAGGAAATGAATATTTATTTTTATACTGATGGGAAACACAGCGAATACGCATCTCCAATTAAGAATGTAAACACACAATATTAACACGGGGTGTAGAGGATGCTTAGAAGACCAGGATCTTCGTCGACAGACTAGTTAAATATTAGTCGTATTTAATGTGGTAACTTAATGTTTATTAGTTTGAAGGCTTGTCGACTGGCAGGAACACTAAGGCTGTAGTCTACTTGGTTCCTAACCATCATTTGTACTAACCATCATTTGTACGTGATTCTCTAAGGTCAAGTTTAAAGCTAGAGATACACGTCGATACATGAAACCTGTGAATAATTAAGAAAATGCGGAAAAGGATACTTATGTAGAGTTTAGGACATTTATTATCTCTGTATTAGATATGATGAAGACACTCGTGGGGAAGCGTTTCCTTTAATGTCTTGAACCATACATAAATGTCTTGAACCGTACATAAATGTCTTGAACCATACATAAATGTCTTGAACCATACATAAATGTCTTGAACCATACATAAATGTCTTGAACCATACATAAATGTCTTGAACCATACATAAATGTCTTGAACCGTACATAAATGTCTTGAACCGTACATAAATGTCTTGAACCGTACATAAATGTCTTAAACCGTACATAAATGTCTTAAACCGTACATAAATGTCTTGAACCGTACATAAATGTCTTGAACCATACATAAATGTCTTGAACCATACATAAATGTCTTGAACCGTACATAAATGTCTTGAACCGTACATAAATGTCTTAAACCGTACATAAATGTCTTGAACCGTACATAAATGTCTTGAACCATACATAAATGTCTTAAACCGTACATAAATGTCTTGAACCATACATAAATGTCTTTTTCCGCATCTTGTCCGTATACCCATAATATTTATTTTCAGTTAAAATAAAAAGTATTCACCTCGATGTCTATTCCTTGACTCAGTTTAAGACATGTTCGGTTACCGAGGTCTTATCTTTATGAAGACTTGTGTAAATGAATATATTAGCTACAGTAGATCTACATTTTTATTATCGATTTTATCCATAATCTATGGTAATCATTATATTCCACCCACAACATCCTCACCCCCAAGCACTTAGGTAACACTTACCAGATTTAGATTAATTATTATCTTTCCACACGGCAGATACTACCATCTTACATTTGATTTTCTGAAAGTTGTCTTCACATTTCTCATCTCATTCATGAAATATGTATATCACTTTGATCAAAGAATTAAGACACACAGAAATTCCTACAGCATCTTAGATAATATGCTGCTATTCTTGAGACTCTGAAGTAGTTCTTCCTGGTGGTGAGCCTTGGGAAGCCTACCACACGTCCCTCAGCATCGATGATTCTTCCTAGTGATGATTCTAGAGTGAACTTAGGGACGTCTACTATATATCGTGCTTCAGAATGTACGGTTTTTCTGTGTCCCAGGTCAGTGTTACGCCCCAGACATTGTTGATGACTTGTTGCAAAAACGTCTCGTCATAATTAGTGATTTTGTTTCTATTTAGTGTAAAGTGTGCTGGTGTGTCCCTTGCGTCCCCAGCCAGAAGGGACGCTTCAGTGTGTAAAGTGTGCTGGTGTGTCCCTTGCGCCCCCAGCCAGAAGGGACGCTTCAGTGTGTAAAGTGTGCTGGTGTGTCCCTTGCGTCCCCAGCCAGAAGGGACGCTTCAGTGTGTAAAGTGTGCTGGTGTGTCCCTTGCGTCCCCAGCCAGAAGGGACGCTTCAGTGTGTAAAGTGTGCTGGTGTGTCCCTTGCGTCCCCAGCCAGAAGGGACGCTTCAGTGTGTAAAGTGTGCTGGTGTGTCCCTTGCGTCCCCAGCCAGAAGGGACGCTTCAGTGTGTAAAGTGTGCTGGTGTGTCCCTTGCGTCCCCAGCCAGAAGGGACGCTTCAGTGTGTAAAGTGTGCTGGTGTGTCCCTTGTTCCCTTCCTGTCAACGCAGATTTCAGCTTCGGTAGTTGGCTGTCGTTCAGCTTTAATGAGGTTATTCATTTCCTTTACAAAAGTTGTCACTAGAATCTATAAAGTCAGTTTTTAGTATATATACACTTTATTTTTTTGGCCTTTAGGATTTCTTTCTACAATTCAGTTCTTTGTGAAAGGTCGTTGCTTGAGAGCATTCATTATAATCAGTCTGCCTTGTTGTATCAGTCAACAATGTATTGGGTAAATAATTCCGTTTAATTGGTTTCTTTCTTGTGATTCTTCCATAAAGAACTTTTATCTAAATTAGTATATATTATTAAAGATGATTTTATTTTGTGTTCTATTATATATATTAAAGTTCTCGTTCGTAATATTCATAGTAAGCTTTATTCGGTAGACAACTCTCCTCCTGACACTTGTTCATGGTATCACGCCTCTCACAACCTGGTTCATTCTTCCCAAGTTGAGCCATAGCCTTTGTCGCAGTTTACTTATTACTCCTAAAATAGCTTTAGGTGTTTATGACGCTTATCAGCACAACTTCACTGCCATCGTTACTATTCTCACTGTCGTAAAACCTTTCAAATTCATCTGGACTTATTATCCTCATTATCGTCATCTTTAGAGGGATGATATTTTCTCAACCCTCGCTGGCATTATCATCGTTATCAAGTCTTTCCGAGAGATCATCATGTTTTAGCAGCTTCCTCCTCTACTGGGCCGTCCTTTGCTGTCTGCTCGGCTGACTACATATACCACATACACTTGTAGATGACTGTCTTTCTTCGAGTCGTTTAGCGCCTCGGAGATTGACGTTGTCGTAATTCAATTTGTGCTTTGCCTACGCTTGAAAGTCAACTGGTTTTTCTATTACTGTAGGTTATATCTTGTCCACAGCTGGGTCACCACACAGATGTATGTGTACTCTTTAAGATGATCAATTCTGGGGTCATTTCTTCTTTTACTCGGCCAGTGATTTATTGTTTTTATTTTTTTAAATTTTACGAAATATAGTGGTATCTTTTTTTACATTTCCAACACTGACATTGACCTACAGTCCCAAAGTGAGGCGCTTATAACTTTCTCAAACATTAAACTTAAGCTATCTTTCGTAACTCGCATTATCTCTCGCTGGCATTTTCCAAATTGAGATTTTTTGCCTTCAATTAAGACAGCGTCTCTCATCGTCTTTATGACGGGTGTCACCGTCGTTGTGACGGGTGTCACCGTAGTTGTGACGGGTGTCACCGTCGTTGTGACGGGTGTCACCGTCGTTGTGACGGGTGTCACCGTCGTTGTGACGGGTTTCACCGTCGTTGTGACGGGTGTCACTGTCGTTATGACGGGTGTCACTCACCGCGCCGCTGTGACAGCTGTCACCGTCGTTGTGACGGGTGTCACCGTCGTTGTGACGAGTGTCACTCAACGCATCGTTGTGACGGGTGTCACCGTCGTTGTGACGGGTATCACCGTCGTTGTGACGGGTATCACCGTCGTTGTGACGGGTGTCACCGTCGTTGTGACGAGTGTCACTCAACGCATCGCTGTGACAGGTGTCACCGTCGTTATGATGGATGTCACCGTCGTTATGATGGATGTCACCGTCGTTATGACGGGTGTCATTCATCGCATCGCTGTGACAGGTGTCACCGTCGCTGCCTTGTCACATCTGTATCAAGTTAGTTGTGTCATATTGGGCGGCTCTCTTTCCCTTTCCACTGTACATGGATTCGTGTCCGTCGTGGGACTGATCTCTGGTGCAGTATTCCTCCTGGGATATTGATCACCCATCTGCCTCTTCTCTGACGCTGGGTCACCTTATCAAGGCGGTGATTGAGCAAGTTGGTCTAAGAACCCAACATCTTCCATTTGCTGCCTAACTTGCTGGTAAACTTACCCTGAATTGTGTGATTCACAGCTTGTGACTGGAAATAAATTTTGGATACGGCTTAGCTTGTAATACAGGGACTGACGCCACTACCGCTGAAGCTGATGTCGCTGCTTACTACCCACCTATCCCTCCTCTATGCTGATGTCCTCTACACCACTTTCATCTCCTCTAGTGCTGATGTCGCTGCTTACTACCACCACCTCTCATCCCTCCCTCTAGTGCTGATGTCGCTGCTTACTACCACCACCTCTCATCCCTCCCTCTAGTGCTGATGTCGCTGCTTACTACCACCACCTCTCATCCCTCCCTCTAGTGCTGATGTCGCTGCTTCTGCAAGAGTCGCCTCTGATGTTTCTGCTGCCGTCGCTACTGGTGCTTCTGATTTGGATTAAATTCAGAATATGGTATGGACTGGGACTAATGTGTTTTCCCTATGTTGTGATTATGTTCTCTAGTGAGTCTCTACCTTAATTCTGGTACCCGCCGTAATGGGTAATTATAAGCAGCAAGTGTGCCTTTCGTTGTTGACACCAACTTTTGTTTTTCTTTTGCTACTTTAAAACTGTGGACGAGGCACAAGTGCGCTCTCACCTTCAGTATGCTCTCCTTCTGCAGTACTTGTCCATCGTCTCATCTGCGAGTTTTGGGCAGAATAGAGAACAGTGCAAGGCGACTTATCTCTCATCAGTACCCATAACCTTCAACAACGGAGAGATGTCATCTCTCATCTGGACACATAATCTTCAACATCGGAGAGAGTATTCTCTGACATAATCTTCAACATGGGAGAGATGTCATCTCTCATCTGGACACACAATCTTCAACATGGGAGAGATGTTAGTTGCCATACTGTTATGTTCCAAGACAATGTTATCCAAGTACCTCACTTGACTCCACTTCATGTTAGCGAGAAGGCAACATTTATGCCACCACAAGATGGGCAGCAAACAGTACCCACACTTGGGCTGTATTCTTCTCAAGAACATCGCTTCCTCTGCGATCATTCCTTCCTAATATGACTGGAGTCTGGAATATGTTTGTACAACATTCAGATAATAATGAAGTAAAGTCAGCTGAATAAATGAATTCTTTGGACCATAGCTGGTTACTGCCTCATCCTGGTTACTGCCTCATCCTGGTTACTGCCTCATCCTGGTTACTGCCTCATCCTGGTTACTGCCTCATCCTGGTTACTGCCTCATCCTGGTTACTGCCTCATCCTGGTTACTGCCTCATCCTGGTTACTGCCTCATCCTGGTTACTGCCTCATCCTGGTTACTGCCTCATCCTGGTTACTGCCTCATCCTCTTCCCTGTTTGAATGTTTCATAAACATAAAGATTTTGTCTACATGTTGTCTATAGTAGTGGTAATAAATCACTAACAGATGCGAAGATTGAGAATACCTCAGTCCAGTATATATTTATTAAGAGCAACATTTCTGTCATATCAGTTTTAGTTTTGTGGATCATTGTACGTTTAATGTTCAAAGTCATATATTCATAACTGAAAGAAATTGTATTCTTTTTACTGTGTAATATAAAAACTTTTTCGTGGCTACACATAGCCACTTAATGTTGTGTTCAGAGCTGAGGTAGGTAAGAACTCTTAACTAGTAAGACAAGGTTCTATATCTTCATGTCTAACAGTGGTGTATAAATATACCTAGATGGATGAATCTTATTGTAGCCAGCTGGCCCAGTGGCTTACACACTGGCCTGAAGTTTTACGACTCACTCGCCATGGATTCAAATCCCACCCGCTCCATGGTTTGGGGAAGGGTCTATATCTTAGCCTACCATTGTAACACTCTTGTATAAAAACAAAAGCGCTGACTAACCACACTGATTTAGTGCTTTGTGAGAGTTGCTTCTCAGTCACTCATGTGCCTCCATGTTGGTAGAAACTGGTCTGTGCCTCCATGTTGGTTGAAACTGGTCTGTGCCTCCATAAGTAAGTAGTTTATTCAGGTATACACAAATACAGTTACATAGATTATCATACATAGCAGCATATGTGTAGAGAACCTGGGATAACCCAAAAAAGTCACACAGAGTGACTTATTTCCATTGGGGTCCATTTAATACCTTAATATTATACACTGTAGGAGATATATGTTATTATACTATAAAGGATATATACTAGGAATAAGGTAAAATGAGTTATTTACATTTACATGTATGTTATCTAAAAAAATAAAAAATCATTCTCCTCCCTTTCTGTCGCTACATTCATTAGGTACCTTTTGGCTCTCTTCTTGAACTGGCTCATGCTATGACTGGTTTTGACATGTGCAGGCAGTCTGTTCCATTCCTTTATTGCTGTACAATAAAAGGTGTTTGAAGCCTGGCCACTGACTGTGGGTACTACAAAGTTGTGCCTTCCCCTAGTACTATGACTGCTTTGGTTCCCAGCCTTGACAAAATTGGCAGCAAGATATTCTGACACTGTTTGTGAGCAATTTTATAAACTTGATTCAACTTAAATTGTTTTACTCTGTTTTCAATATTCAGCATATCCAATTGTCGTAATTCATCCTGGCCTACATGCTCTCTTGGTCCCAGGTCCAGGATGAATCTTACCATTTTGTCCTGTGTGATATTGCAGTTTATCTTTCAGTTTTTTTGTCAAGGCAGAGTACCATGAAGAGCAAGCGTAGTCAATATGACATTGTATAAGGGCAAGACATAGGGTCCTGCGAGCCTCAGTAGGTAGACACTGTGCTTGTCTGTAGAGGAACTTCAGTCTGGCATTCGCTTTCTTTACTACACTGTTCCCTATCAATTGTCCTGACATGCATGGGTCAAAGGGGATTCAAAGATATTTTACTGAGGAAACTGAAGTGATGGATTCCCCATTACACCGGATATTAAAATTATTTACCCTTCTCAGTCTGTGCCTCCATGTTAGATGAAACTGGTCTGTTCATTCATGTTGGTAGAAAGTGGTCTGTGCCTCCAGGTAAAACTGCTTGCCCGTTAGTAAACTGTCTGTGCCTCCAGTTGATAAACTGGTCTGCCTCCAGTTGGTGAAACTGTCTGTGCCTCCATGTTGGTAGAAACTGGTTCTGCCTCCATGTTGGTGAACTGTCTGTGCCTCCATGTTGGTAGAACTGTCTGTGCTCCATGTTGGTAGAAACGGTGCTGTTGGAAACTGGTCATATATACAGAGTCACCTATAGGAGTCGTCACCAAGTGTTTCACCTCCATGATCAAGGCTCAGGTGAGCGAAACGTCGGGCTAGTAAGGTAACCTTATTTTGTTGTTGTTGTTGTATGTCTTTAATATCACCTGTCACACTGACCTTGCAGCGTAACTTACCAGTCATCCCGCCCTCACACCCAGTTATACCGCCCTCACACCCAGTTATACGCCCTCACACCCAGTTATACCGCCCTCACACCCAGTTATCCGCCCTCACACCCAGTTATACCGCCCTCACACCCAGTTATACCGCCCTCACACCCAGTTATACCGCCCTCACACCCAGTCATCCCGCCCTCACACCCAGTTATACCGCCCTCACACCCAGTTATACCGCCCTCACACCCAGTTATACCGCCCTCACACCCAGTATACCGCCCTCACACCCAGTTATACCGCCCTCACACCCAGTTATACGCCCTCACACCCAGTTATACCTGCCCTCACACCCAGTTATACCGCCCTCACACCCAGTTATACGCCCTCACACCCAGTTATACCGCCCTCACACCCAGTTATACCGCCCTCACACCCAGTTATACCGCCCTCACACCCAGTTATACCGCCCTCACACCCAGTTATACCGCCCTCACACCCAGTTATACCGCCCTCACACCCAGTTATACCGCCCTCACACCCAGTTATACCGCCCTCACACCCAGTTATACCGCCCTCACACCCAGTTATACCGCCCTCACACCCAGTTATACCGCCCTCACACCCAGTTATACCGCCCTCACACCCAGTTATACCGCCCTCACACCCAGTTATACCGCCCTCACACCCAGTTATACCGCCCTACACCCAGTTATACCGCCCTCACACCCAGTTATACCGCCCTCACACCCAGTCATCCGCCCTCACACCCAGTTATACCGCCCTCACACCCAGTTATACCGCCCTCACACCCAGTTATACGCCCTCACACCCAGTTATACCGCCCTCACACCCAGTTATACCGCCCTCACACCCAGTTATACCGCCCTACACCCAGTTATACCGCCCCCACACCCAGTTATACCGCCCTCACACCCAGTTATACCGCCCTCACACCCAGTTATACCGCCCTCACACCCAGTTATACCGCCCTCACACCCAGTTATACCGCCCTCACACCCAGTTATACCGCCCTCACACCCAGTCTATACCTGCCCTCACACCCAGTTATACCCCCTCACACCCAGTTATACCCCCTCACACCCAGTTATACTGCCCTCACACCCAGTTATACCGCCCTCACACCCAGTTATACCTCCCTCACACCCAGTTATACCAGCCCCACACCCAGTTATACTCGCCCTCACACCCAGTTATACGCCTCACACCCAGTTATACGCCCTACACCCAGTTATACCGCCTCACACCCAGTTATACGCCATAACCCAGTTATATGCTCCCAGTTATACGCCTCATCTAACGTACACCAGTTATCCGCCCTCACACCCAGTTATCCTGCCCTCACACCCAGTTATACGCCTCACATCAACGTGTATCTACCCAGTATTCCTCGCCCTCACACCCAGTTATCCGCCCTCACACCCAGTTACTACCGCCCTCACACCCAGTATACTCGCCCTCACACCAGTTATACCGCCCTCACACCCAGTTATACCGCCCTCACACCCAGTTATACCCCCTCACACCCAGTTATACCCCCTCACACCCAGTTATACCGCCCTCACACCCAGTTATACCGCCCTCACACCCAGTTATACCGCCCTCACTCCAGTTATCCGCCCTCACCCCAGTTATACCGTCCTCCACTCAGTTATACCTGCCCTCACACCAGTTATACCTGCCCTCCACCCAGTTATACCCCTCACACCCAGTTATACCGCCCTCACACCCAGTTATACCGCCCTCACACCCAGTTATACGCCCTCACACCCAGTTATACTGCCCTCACACCCAGTTATACCGCCCTCACACCCAGTTATACCGCCTCACACCCAGTTATACCGCCCTCACACCCAGTTATACCGCCCTCACACCCAGTTAACCCACCCTCACACCCAGTTAACCCACCCTCACACCCAGTTAACCCACCCTCACACCCAGTTACTCCTATTCCCCACACCTAGTTACTCCCACCCCACACCCAATTACTCACATCCCAACACCCCTTTACTTCCACCCCCACACACTGTTACTCCCGCCCCCACACCCAGTTATCCATCCCCCACACCCAGTTACACGGCCCAACACCCCCAGTTACCTTGTCAGTAGTGTTACTGTGTACTGTGTAGTATACTTAGATAATCCCAGCTACTTTAAAGATATGCTCCCTTGCTAGCTATGACGTCACGACACTCATCACATGTGAACAGTAGGGCAGAGTCCTGGTGGTCAGTGCCGCGCTAGGCTTAGACTCGACAAGGCAAAGCTCCTGGGCTCCTCAAGATTCTCTTAATTATACGCCTCCAGGACATCAAACGTGTGTATTTCTTACTCCAGTATCTCCTGACGAACCCCCACATCTCCAGTTATCCCGCCCCCCACACATACAGTTACTCCCGCCCTCACACCCAGTTACTCTCACCCCACATCCAGTTACTCCCACCCCCACACCCAGGTATCCCGTCCCCCACACCCAGTTATCCTGTTCCACCCATTATCCCTCCCCCGCACCCAATTATCCCTCCCCGCACCCAGTTATCCCGCCCCACACCCTGTTATATCGTCCCCACACCCAGTTACTCCCTCTCTCACTTCAAGTTACTCCAATTTCCACTTATTCTCCCTTCCACTCCCAGTGTTTCCTCCTCCACTTTCATTTACTCCATCAAATCCAGTTAACCCCACCACTGTTACCTTCACTATTACTCCCATCCCCATTTACCCCATTGTTACCCCCACTGTTACCCCTACTGTCAGTTACCCCCACTGTAAGTTACCCTCCACCCTGCTCTAAGCTCTGACGCGGATTTACGAGAGGTGTCAGCTTTGTGTTTGCTTTATCCTACTTCCTCCCCACATCCCTCTCCCCACTTCCCTCTCCCCACTTCCCTCTCCCCACTTCCCTCTCCCCACTTCCCTCTCCCCACTTCCCTCTCCCCACTTCCCTCTCCCCACTTCCCTCTCCCCACTGATTTTTTTGCCCCTCCCCCATTTTTTCGTTCTGTTCATTCTTTCTTTCTCTCGCTTTTCTAAACATTTTTTATTCCTCCTTTCCAATACTTTTATTCTTCATTCTCTCACTCTTTCACCCTCCTTGCCCCTTCCCCTTCACTACCTTCCAACTCTTTTCTTCTCTTCCGCCTCTCTTCTCTCCCGTTCGTTCTTCCTCTTCCCCTAGGCTGAGGTAAGCAGCTGAGAACCAGGAGAACCTTGACACACCACACCAGGAGAACCTTGACACACCAGACCAAGAGAACCTTGACACACCACACCAGGAGAACCTTGCCACACCACACCAGGAGAACCTTGACACACCACACCAGGAGAACCTTGACACGCCAGACCAAGAGAATCTTGACACACCACACCAGGAGAACCTTGCCACACCACACCAGGAGAACCTTGACACACCACACCAGGAGAACCTTGCCACACCACACCAGGACAACCTTGACACACCACACCAGGAGAACCTTGACACACCACACCAGGAGAACCTTGACACACCACACCAGGAGAACCTTGCCACACCACACCAGGACAACCTTGACACACCACACCAGGAGAACCTTGACACACCACACCAGGAGAACCTTGACACACCACACCAGGACAACCTTGACACACCACACCAGGAGAACCTTGCCACACCACACCAGGAGAACCTTGACACACCACACCAGGACAACCTTGACACACCACACCAGGAGAACCTTGCCACACCACACCAGGAGAACCTTGCCACACCACACCAGGAGAACCTTGACACACCACACCAGGAGAACCTTGACACACCACACCAGGAGAACCTTGACACACCACACCAGGACAAACCTTGACACACCACACCAGGAGAACCTTGCACACCACACCAGGAGAACCTTGACACACCACACCAGGACAACCTTGACACACCACACCAGGAGAACCATGACACACCACACCAGGAGGACCTTGACACACCACACCAGGAGAACCATGACACACCACACCAGGAGAACCATTGCACACCACACCAGGAGAACCTTGCCACACCACAACAGGAGAACCATGACACACCACACCAGGAGAACCTTGACACACCACACCAGGAGAACCTTGCCACACCACAACAGGAGAACCATTGCACACCACACCAGGAGAACCATTGCACACCACAACAGGAGAACCTTGACACACCACAACAGGAGAACCATTGCACACCACAACAGGAGAACCATGACACACCACACCAGGAGAACCTTGACACACCACACCAGGAGAACCATGACACACCACACCAGGAGAACCTTGCCACACCACAACAGGAGAACCATTGCACACCACACCAGGAGAACCTTGCCACACCACAACAGGAGAACCATTGCACACCACACCAGGAGAACCTTGCCACACCACAACAGGAGAACCATTGCACACCACAACAGGAGAACCATGACACACCACACCAGGAGAACCTTGACACACCACACCAGGAGAACCATGACACACCACACCAGGAGAACCATGACACACCACACCAGGAGAACCTTGCCACACCACACCAGGAGAACCATGACACACCACAACAGGAGAACCATGGCACACCACACCAGGAGAACCTTGCCACACCACAACAGGAGAACCTTGACACACCACACCAGGAGAACCATGACACACCACACCAGGAGAACCTTGCCACACCACACCAGGAGAACCACGACACACCACACCAGGAGAACCACGACACACCACACCAGGAGAATAACGACACACCACACTAGGAGAACCTTGCCACACCACACCAGGAGAACCATGACACACCACACCAGGAGAACCTTGCCACACCACACCAGGAGAACCACGACACACCACACCAGGAGAACCTTGCCACACCACACCAGGAGAACCTTGCCACACCACACCAGGAGGACCTTGACACACCACAACAGGAGAACCATGACACACCACACCAGGAGAACCTTGCCACACCACAACAGGAGAACCACGACACACCACACCAGGAGAACCACGACACACCACACCAGGAGAACCACGACACACCACACCAGGAGAACCTTGCCACACCACACCAGGAGAACCTTGCCACACCACACCAGGAGAACCTTGCCACACCACACCAGGAGGACCTTGACACACCACAACAGGAGAACCATGACACACCACACCAGGAGAACCTTGCCACACCACAACAGGAGAACCACGACACACCACACCAGGAGAACCACGACACACCACACCAGGAGAACCTTGCCACACCACACCAGGAGAACCTTGCCACAATACACCAGGAGAACCTTGCCACACCACACCAGGAGGAACTTGACACACCACAACAGGAGCAAGTACTCTCATTCGCTGGGTCTCCCTCTCTGCTCCCTCTCTGTCTCCCCTCCCTCCCTCTCATCCCCCACACGATACTAATCGTATAAGACAGATGAATTAAAGGTCAATTCCACTACCCCGCACATTATCATATTTTTCATCCCAGAATCCACAGGGAGGCTGCGACCTCATCTTTGTGTACCACCTCGCTACAGCGGACTTCCCCAAACACAACACTTCCTTACCTGCCATTATTATTATTATTATTATTATTATTATTATTATTATTATTATTTTCACGCTGACCGTCTCTGACTGACACAGGGTGACCGAAAAAAGAAAGAAATACCTTCACCATCATTCAACACTTTCACCATCATTCACGCATAATCACCGTCTTTGTAGAGGTGCGTAGATTTGACAATTCAGATGCCGCTGCAAACAGCAAATATCCCAAACCCCTCCTTTACAGTGCAGGCATTGTACTTCCCACCTCCAGATCTCCAGACCTCAAGTCCGGCTATCCGGTTTTCCTGACTCCCTTTACAAAATATTACCCTGCTCACTCCAACAGCTCGTCAAGTCCCAAAAGCCATTCGTATCCATTCACTCCTATCTAACACGCTTACACATTCCTGCTGTATGTAAAAGCCCCTTGCACGCAAAACCTCTTATACCCCCTTACTTCATCCTTCCCTAGGACGACTCCTACCCTCTACTACAGATTTATACACCATCCAAGTCATCCTATTTTGCTTTTTCCTTTCTAAATGACCAAACCACCTCAACAACCACTCTTCAGTCCTCTGAATAATACTTTTAGTAACTCCATACCTCAACAGTAAACTTATTCCACAGTAAACTTATTCCACTATAATTTTTACACTCTATTTTATCTTTCTTGCTTTTACGTAAAGGAACTACACATGGTCTTTGCCATTCTCTGAGTACCTTCCCCTCTTTCATACATCTATTAAACAAAAATACCAACCACTCCATCACTATATCCTCCCCTGCTTTTAACATTTCTGTCATGATCCCATCAGTTCCAGCTGTTTTACCCCCTTTCATTCTCACACCTCCCCCACACTCACATCCTGCTCTTCTTCACTCCTAAAAGATGTTATACCTCCCTGGCCAGTGCATGAAATTACTGCCGCCCTCTCTTCATCAATATTTAACAGTTCTTCAAAATATTCTCGCCATCTTCCCAATACCTCCAACTCCCCATCTACTAACTTCCCTATTCTTTTTTAACTGTCAAATCCGTTTGTTCCCTAGGCTTTCTTAACCTATTTATCTCCAATTTTTTTCTTTATTCTCGGCAAAATTTGTTGACAGCACCACACCGACTCTATCAATTGCTCACTTTTTACACTCCTCATCATTCTCTTCACCTCTCATTTACTCTCCATGTACTCCACCCTTCTTATATCACTTCTGCTTTGTGAAAACCTCTCATAAGCGACCTTTTTCTCTCTTATCACAACCTTTGCCTCATCATTCCACCAGTCACTCCTCTTTCCTCCTGCACCCACCCTCCTATAGCCACAAACTTCTGCCCAGCATTCTAACACTGCCTTTTTAGAACTATCCCACTCCTCTTCAACCCCCTCCCCCCCACTACCTATACTTGCACTAGCCCACCTTTCTGCCAATAGTTGCTTATATCTCATCCTAACTTTCTCCTCCCTTAGTTTATAAACCTTCACCTCGCTCTTACTTGCCTTTGCCATTTTCCTTTTGCCTCAGCTGCCTCTTACTGTAACTGTAGCTACAATTAAATTATGATCTGATATATCTGTTGCCCCTCTATAAACATGACCATTCTGAAGTTTACCCATCAACATTTTATCCACCAATACATATTCTAATAAACTACTTTCAGGTGGTTGGTGGGAGGAGGGAGAGGTGGTTGGTGGGAGGAGGGAGAGGTGGTTGGTGGGAGGAGGGAGAGGTGGTTGGTGGGAGGAAGGAGAGGTGGTTGGTGGGAGGAAGGAGAGGTGGTTGGTGGGAGGAAGGAGAGGTGGTTTGTGGGAGGAAGGAGAGGTGGTTTGTGGGAGGAAGGAGAGGTGGTTGTGGGAGGAAGGAGAGGTGGTTGGTGGGAGGAAGGAGAGGTGGTTTGTGGGAGGAAGGAGAGGTGGTTGGTGGGAGGAAGGAGAGGTGGTTGGTGGGAGGAGGAGAGGTGGTTGGTGGGAGGAGGGAGAGGTGGTTGGTGGGAGGAGGGAGAGGTGGTTGGTGGGAGGAGGGAGAGGTTGTTGGTGGGAGGAGGGAGAGGTGGTTGGTGGGAGGAGGGTGAGGTGGTTGGTGGGAGGAGGGCGAGGTTGTTGGTGGGAGGAGGGTGAGGTGGTAGGTGGGAGGAGGGAGAGGTTGTTGGTAGGAGGAGGGAGAGGTTGTTGGTGGGAGGTCTGAGAGGTTGTTGGTGGGAGGTCTGAGAGGTTGTTGGTGGGAGGTCTGAGAGGTTGTTGGTGGGAGGTCTGAGAGGTTGTTGGTGGGAGGTCTGAGAGGTTGTTGGTGGGAGGTCTGAGAGGTTGTTGGTGGGAGGTCTGAGAGGTTGTTGGTGGGAGGTCTGAGAGGTTGTTGGTGGGAGGTCTGAGAGGTTGTTGGTGGGAGGTCTGAGAGGTTGTTGGTGGGAGGTCTGAGAGGTTGTTGGTGGAGGTAGAGGTTGTGAGGTCTGAGAGGTTGTTGGTGGGAGGTCTGAGAGGTTGTTGGTGGGAGGTCTGAGAGGTGGATGGTGGGAAGAGGGAGGGTAAGAAGAGGGAAGGTGTTGTGGCCGGTTCATCTTGAAGGACAGATGATGTTGACTCCGGGAGATTAGAGCCGCGCTCTTCACCTTGAAGATCCCGTCACCTTATGTTGCTGCTTTCTCTTTTTTCTCTCTTTTTTTTTATCTTTTTTTTTTTTTTTTACACAGGGTTTGACAAGGTTAGGTTAAGGATCCCTAACTTTATTGACAAGGATTCTTAACTTTATTGACAAGCTAAGAGCTGTTACCTACATCAGCTTATCTCTCTCTCTGACACTTGCTTCTTGCTGGAACAAGTTAGTAGCAGTTCAAGTTCCACCTTGGTGTTCTTTAAGAGCTCGTGAAAACAGTTCTTCAGAGCCTGAAGACTTGTTTTACTTTAATCTATTTTCTTGTTTGATAATCGTGTCTCCAGTGACTGTCTCATATTCTCTACACGTATCAGTTACTGGGATTTCATTTGTGTCTTCTTGAGTTAAGGCATTTGCCTAGCCTTCATAAGCTGTTTTAGCTTAGTAGAGAGACCATTCGGCAGAAATGTTGTGGTCTCTAACTTAAGTATACTTGGAAAGGCCCATTTGCCCTCCCTCACTGGCTGGGAAGAGTCAAAACCGGTGACGGCTTCTTATTTTAAGAAACATATTGCAGCACAGTGAAGGGGCATGTAAAAGTCAATACGACCTATTAGGCCTAATTGCCCAGGGACCTGTCTAGTGGTTAATAATAATAAGGGTGTGTATAGGAAGAGAGTTGAAAGTGAACATAGATAAGAGTAAGGTGATATCACATTGGAGGGAGGGAGTATGGAAGAAATGAATGTGTCCAGATATTTTGGAGTAGTGGTGGTGCATTAGGGTATCTGTGGAGACAAAGAACGCTATCCATGGAGGCAAAGAAGGGAATGTATGAGAGTATAGTGATATCAACATTCTTATATGGGTGTGAAGCATGGGTTGTAAGTGCTGCAGCAAGAAGGAGGCTGGAGGCAGTGGAGATGTCGTGTCTAAGGGCAATGTGTGTATTATGAATGAATGGCCTGTGCGACCTGGTCGTAATGGGAATGTGGAGCAAACAAAACTCAACAGTGGACTATAATGTATATTTGCCTTCACAGATATATACAAGTATGTACAATATGTACAGATAGAAAAGTAAGTGTACATCACGGTGACATATGGCAAGGCAGAAGCCAGAGGTGCACCGTGCTCAACCAGCAGCTAGGCAAGTCTGTCAATGCTTACCACAGGTGAACCACGTTGCTTCAGCTTTGGCAGGCTTGCCTGTGATTGGCCAATGAACCAAGGTGCTGATTTAAGGACGGGTACCCTATTGATCATTAAACCCTTAGCACCCGGTTCGCTGGTTGGGAGACAGCCTATATGGGAGCGTGACATACGCCGAATAAAATGTAACATACTCTTTGCATGCCACAGTGTGGTGGAAATATTATGCAGAGAATTCGTAGTGGGGAAATTATGAGAAGGTGCGGAGTTACTAAAAGGTATTGCGCACGTCTCATTCATCAGAATACAGGTTGTGGGCAAGAGGGGGGTAGAAGGTGGGGCATGGAGCAGAAAAGATGAAGAAAGAATGATTTAGGGCACGGGGAAGGAAGGGTGAGAGTAATCTTAGGATGTGAGGCGTTAGTGGCTTGAGATCCAGCGCTAAAACCTCCTTGACCTCCACAACATTTTGTGGTGTGGCCCCGTACCTCTTCTCCACAACTCTCCCTCTCTCCCTCTCTCCCTCTCTCCCTCTCGTCTCCTCCTCCTCACATTGTCCCTAGTAACTATTTTCCTGCTTACTAAGATGCATTTTTAAGCTGATGCTCGTCACCCAGGCGGTGTCTAATCTTGGCCCTAGACCGTGTCGGAAGTTTCTCTATTGTAAACACTAGTATGCTAGTCCTGTATTTCTCTCAATAGAGGCTTATTTTTATTTTACTGCGAGAGGAGAAACTTTCACAACAGTGTATTTCCTTGCATCTAATTATGATATTTTCCTCTCTTCTTCCCTCCCATTCACTTCCCATTCTCAGTTTACATTTGTTTCTCCAGCGTTTCTCAAGATGTTGGATGTCCCTTCCAGCGAGTGAATTAAGAATATTTCCAGCAGCTTTTTCGTTGCGCGTCTTCACAAAAGCTGTTTAACACTAAACCTTGAAAACAAAAGTAATATTTGTGCTGAACAAATAAACAAACTTCGCTCGAGTATTATCGAGAATCGTTTGAAGTACGTTGTTAAGATCCTCGTAAACCATTGTCTACTCGTATTCCAATAATCACGTTTAGAATACACTTCTTTTCCAAGATGGGCCCTTCAAGAGAAGTGTATCGATACCTGTGAGGGGCTCTTGATCAAGTGAACTGAACTTACGCTCCTTTTCCTTGGCTCAAATCTGATGTGTCGCGTTGCTCAGGCGCTGTGCGACACTTACTCTTCCCAGTGACTGAACTGTTCAGTGCATAAAGTCAGAGACGAACAGTTGTGAACCACAGACAACCCAATAACTGGAAAATAAAACTGGACAAAGTTTTGATTCGTCTTTGATCAGTATAATAGTAAGCGAGACAGGAAAGGCGGAAGAAGTCAGGACAGGTCTTCAGGTGAGAAGACAGTTTAGATCTCGTCATATCAGGAGTAGTCTGAGGATTAGACAACATGACAATGTACTGGAAGAAGCGAGCACATACAGAAGTAAAGTCAAAGCTGAGAATCATCTTAGGAGTGCTTTTCAGGTATAGAATATATCAATATTAACAAACTGTGAAATAAAGACATATGTGGAAAATATCAGTTTTCCAGTCTATATATTATACATTCATCGACCACTTTATTAGGTATACCCTTCTTATACTGGAGAGGGGCCTCCCCTTTGCCCCCAGAACAACGTGAATTCTTCGAAGCATAGATGAAATAATGTGCCAAAAACATTCCTTGGAGATCCTGGTTCATCACGCAGTTGCTGCAGATTTGTCAGCTGTACATTAATGCTGCGAATCTCCCGTTCCATTACATCCCAAAGATTTACACCACATTCTGACCGTACCATCTGCATGTCACAGAAGAAATCGCGATTCATAAGACCAGGCGACGGTTTTCCAATCTTCAATTGTCCAGTTTAGGCGAGTCTGTGCCCACTGTAGCCTCAGTTTCCTGTTCTTAACTGACAAGATTAGAACCCAATGTGGCCTTCTGCTGTTGTAACTCATTCACTTCAAGGTTCGAAGTTTTGTGCGTTCATAGACGCTCTTCTGCAAACCACTGTTGTAAGGCATGGCTATTTAAGTTACTGTCGCCTTTTTGTCAGCTTAAAGCAGTCTGGTCATTCTCCAATGACTTCTTTCATTATCAAGGTATTTTTACTTACAGGAATGCCGATCACTGAATGTTTTGTGCTTTTTCTCACTATTCTCTGTAAACTCTAGAGACTTGTGCGTGAAAATTCAGGAGCATCAGCAGTTTCTGAGACACTCAAACCTCCTGTCTGGCACCAACCATTTCTTCCCCATTCTGATGTTTGGTATGAACAACAACTGATCCTCTTGACTATGTCTGGATGCTTTAGTCACTGAAGTGCTCCAACGCGATGGAGTAATTAGATGCTTATATTAACGAGCAGGTGTACCTAATAAAGTGGCCGCTGAGTGCATAATAATGTTTGTTTTAGTCGGGAGAAGCAGAATTATTTGATAATTTAATGTCAATATAAGTAGAATTAGACAGAGTAGCTCCATAATTTATCAGAAATGTTCGACTATACATCATTTACCTATTATAATTTTTGTCTCATAATAGAATTCATATCACGATAAACGTGATTGGATCATAAATTCATGACGTCATACTTTGCTTCATAGTCGAGCCAATTATTAAAGAGATCTGACGTTACTAAATATAAAATTCATCCCTAAATTCATATTTAATTTTTAAAATTATAAAATGCTTGAAAATAAGAAGCTCATGAATCAATATTCTCATAAATGTCAAAAACAAAGTGGCTTATATTAGAATAATACAATGAGGTCTTATTAATAAGGTTAGAAGCGTCCTTGTTTAATATGCCAGGGAAAATAAACCCAAAAAAATGGCCATTGTGAAACTGTAAGAGATGGATGTGTTAACACAAGATGGATGTGTTAACACAAGATGGATGTGTTAACACAAGATGGATGTGTTAACACAAGATGGATGTGTTAACACAAGATGGATGTGTTAACACAAGATCACAACACAACACGAACTTCTTACCTTAATGCGGATCTTCACATTTTCATTATCTACTAACATGACCTTCCTTAAAGTTTGTAGACACCTGGACTGTTGTTAATCCAGGTGTGTATACACACCACACTGTGTGTATACACACCACACTGTGTGTATATACACCACACTGTGTGTATACACACCACACTGTGTGTATACACCACACTGCGTGTATACACACCACACTGTGTGTATACACATCACACTGTGTGTATACACACCACACTGTGTGTATACACCACACTGTGTGTATACACACCACACTGTGTGTATACACACCACACTGTGTATACACACCACACTGTGTGTATACAAACCGCACTGTGTGTATACACACCAAACTGTGTGTATACACACCACACTGCGTGTATACCCACCACACTGCGTGTATACACACCACACTGCGTGTATACACACCACACTGCGTGTATACACACCACACTGTGTGTATACACACCACACTGCGTGTATACACACCACACTGTGTGTATACATACCACACTGTGTGTATACACACCACACTGTGTGTATACACACCACACTGCGTGTATACACACCACACTGTGTGTATACACACCACACTGTGTGTATACACACCACACTGTGTGTATACACACCACACTGTGTGTATACACACCACACTGTGTGTATACACACCACACTGTGTGTATACACACCACACTGTGTGTATACACACCACACTGTGTGTATACACACTACACTGTGTGTATACACACCACACTGCGTGTATACACTGATGCTGTGCAGCATCAGTGGCTGTACAGTACCAGTGGCTGTGCAGCACCAGTGGCTGTGCAGTGTGCAGCACCAGTGGCTGTGCAGTGTGCAGCACCAGTGGCTGTGCAGTGTGCAGCACCAGTGGCTGTGCAGCACCAGTGGCTGTATTGCGCAGCTTAATCAAGTTTCTTCTTAAGTTCTAGTATTATACATAGTACGTACGCAATTCTTATGACATTTATTATTAGTATCGCCAACTGGGGACTTCCGTAATCATGACAAAAAATGTGAAGATGGGAAATATATAGTGGACAGTGGTCAGGTGTAGTTAGGTGGAGTCAGGTCCGGTGAGTTCAGGTGACAGTGCGTGTGTCACCTGCTCAGGTTTTGTTTGGGGGAGTTGTCTCAGTTTAGTGAGCAGTGCTGTGTGACTCTTTCGGATTTGGCACTTAGTTTGATTATTATATTATTTTACTAGTGAGAACTGCTGAATCCTCAGTAGTTTTGGGCAACTATGCTCGCAGCCTCCATAAAGACGGCTTCCAGACAAGGCCGATTCAGCTGATCACTTTCCTTAACGATTAATCCGGCTTTATTGCAGATCAGTTGTCTCTGCAAGTTATGCGCATCCCAAAAGCGTTACTTAGGTCGTCCGTGCCGTCTGTGTACTTGTACTTATTGATACCTAAAGTCCTGGTCTACTCCCTCGCGTGTACCTTATTACATCCTTAACACAGCTTAGTATATACTCCTAAACCAGTTTCGATTCTTCTGGATGTCCTTTTCTTATCTAAGTTTTTAATGGTGGACGAAGACCTCGTGGCTACACCGTTTTTTCAACTAGCGTGAACCTCGGTGACGTTGCTAGCCACCTCTCCAACAGGAAGACCTGGAGACAGATCTCGTGTGGCCGCGCTGATGATGCCATGGGCGCGTCTCCTGAAGTCAAAGATAAAATAGGGAGTGATAAGTATGCGTGTGAACACATGGAAAATTTGATCCCGTTCCTCTTCAAGAAACAGTGGGCTAGAAAGTGTGTGCTCTGAGAAAGACCCGATGACCACACCTCTGTTTATCTGTCTGTATGTCTGTCTGTCTGTCTGTCTCTCTTCTCTCTCTCTCTCTCTTGTATCATAACGTGTGTGGAAATATATAGGCTCGTCTTGGTAGGTTCTCTATACACTGTGCTTAAAAGAACGTCCATGACCTCTTCTTACCATGACCTTGTCCCTACCATAACCTCGTCCCTACTATGACCACGCCCCTACATTCATGCCTCTACCATAGGCACGCCCATAACATGGCCACGCCTCCACTTTTGCCAGATCACCTTACCCAGACCATTTCAAAGCTGTAATAGACTTGTCACTCCAGAGGTCTCGTGGCCAGAGATTAGCGGAAAATTGGTAAATAGTTGAGGAGTCAGTCACTTCTTAGAAGGATGGGGAATGGGGATTGTGGTGAGTGTTGATGATAGTTCCAGTAGTAGTAGTGATAATGATGACAGTGGTGGTGGTGTTTTTTCAGTGGTGGATAGGATCTGTGAATCAGTATGGTGATAGTAATAATAGTGGTGGTAATTATGGTGTAGGTAATATTTGTGGTAGTGATTAGTGGTGTTGATAGTTTTGGAGGTGATGGTGGCGATAGTTGTGGTGATCGTTGTAGTGGTAGTGATAGTTGTGATGGTAGCAATGATAGTTGTGGTGGTGGTGATACACATCCCATTACTTATTTCCAGGAGACAAGCGGTGGGATTTCTGGGGTGGGGAATATAGAAGGGGTTGGATTACGACATATTTCTCTTGTCTGTCTATATGTATTCTTAGCTCTTTTAACTCGTCTTGCTATTTACATATTTACATTTTACTGTATTTGCCTTATTTCGCCCAATCCAAACACAATGAAATCGACAGGACTCCCAAACATAAAAAAACACTAAATATTACGCTTAACTTATTTTCCTTGCAAGCAATATTAATAGGGAGCTCAGAGGAGCTCTACCTGGACAACTTGCTCTAATTGGATATTGAGCAGGGAAGTGAAGGTGTGGCTCATGAAGCAAGATACTGGAGATATTGAGCAAGGAAGTGAAGGTGTGGCTCATGAAGCAAGACACTGGAGATATTGAGCAGGGAAGTGAAGGTGTGGCTCATGAAGCAAGACACTGGAGATATTGAGCAGGAAAGTGAAGGTGTGGCTCATGAAGCAAGACACTGGAGATATTGAGCAGGGAAGTGAAGGTGTGGCTCATGAAGCAAGACACTGGAGATATTGAGCAGGAAAGTGATGGTGTGGCTCATGAAGCAAGACACTGGAGATATTGAGCATGAAAGTGAAGGTGTGGCTCATGAAGCAAGACACTGGAGATATTGAGCATGAAAGTGAAGGTGTGGCTCATGAAGCAAGACACTGGAGATATTGAGCATGAAAGTGAAGGTGTGGCTCATGAAGCAAGACACTGGAGATATTGAGCAGGAAAGTGAAGGTGTGGCTCATGCAGCAAGACACTGGAGATATTGAGCAGGAAAGTGATGGTGTGGCTCATGCAGCAAGACACTGGAGATATTGAGCAGGAAAGTGATGGTGTGGCTCATGAAGCAAGACACTGGAGATATTGAGCAGGAAAGTGATGGTGTGGCTCATGAAGCAAGGCACTGGAGATATTGAGCAGGAAAGTGATGGTGTGGCTCATGAAGCAAGACACTGGAGATATTGAGCAGGAAAGTGATGGTGTGGCTCATGAAGCAAGATACTGGAGATATTGAGCAGAGAAGTGAAGGTGTGGCTCATGAAGCAAGATACTGGAGATATTGAGCAGAGAAGTGAAGGTGTGGCTCATGAAGCAAGACATCGTGGAGATAAATGATATACAGTAACAACAAGATGAAGAAATAAATATAAATGCAGTATAATGTGATCTTTTATTGACTACGTTTCGCCCACAAAGTTGGCTTTATCAAGTCACAGACAAACAGAACATGAGTATATATGGCCTTTTACAAGCCTTTTAATGTAATTGTTACACACAATTTGGAAACAAATATCACACTTGCAGAAGATCTTTTCGCCGACAACATTTCTACACTGAGCGAAGACTTGTCGTAATGAAAGCTTTTTTTCTGCCACTTTTTTTTCCTTTATTTTTGCTGTTCGTACGTCATTAGGATCCGCATTTTTTAATTTACAAGCCAAGAGCTGTTTTCCTGTCTGTTAATTTTAAACCCCAGTCTTATCTAATGCACATGTGGGTGGCATCTCACAGGGTACCACTCACAGGGTACCACTCACAGGGTACCACTCACAGGGTACCACTCACAGGGTACCACTCACAGGGTACCACTCACAGGGTACCACTCACAACATTCCGCAAACACCCAGGTACGTATTACTGCTAGGTGAACATGGGAGCGAAAGTGCGTGATTCAGGAAAATGTTCACTGTGGGAAGTACAGAAAGTGAACAGAATATATAAAACTGGACGAGATTTGGGAAGGATCGTTAATGAATACTCAGAAGTGAGGAAAGTACAAAACAAACTTCTGTGGAACACACTAAGTCAGTGTCTGGTGTGGGGAATCATCTTGTGACTTGGGCGAGTTAGTTCAGATATATCAGCGTAACACACTCTGGGTTTACAGTTTGTTCCATTGTTTCCTACCTCACTTAATTGCCCCTAGATTTAACTGGTGCAATTACCACTCACTCACACTCTCATTCTCTAAGGTGATCACTTCTCATACTCCCTCACGTTATCTCTTACTCTCGCTCTCTTTGATGACCGCAACTCTTATCCCCGCATCATCGCTCTCCATCCACTAGGAACTTTGTCGTATCATTTTGACCCTTGTTCGGATCTCTCCTTATCCTCCAATATCTTTGGTCCACTTCACCCCCGTCTCTACTTCCCTCTTGGCACCAACTCTTCCTTAGGGATCTTCAACCCAAATCCACCCCGACGCTGGTCATCTTACCGTGGTACCGAGGTTTGAGCGACACATTTGTCGACATAACCAGTAAGAGGACTTTCCCATTTGTCAAAATTTTCCATGACTTATCACTCCTGATTTGGAATGAATTAGGGATGTAGTTTGGACTGCAGTAGAGAGACTTACTCTGACGCCGACGTCACTGATGCACCCGCCGCTACGGCCGCAATTGACGCTGTTTCCGCTATAGATAACTCTGCTGTCGAAGCCACAGTGGGTGTTACCGCTTACACTGTCGCTGAGGCCGCCTCTGTTATCGACTCTGACGAATAAATAGTGTTTATAGCCTGTGACATGGACCAGGTTGTGGATATTACTTCTCTGTGAAGAGCGCTGGAAAAACCACACTGTTCAAGTGCTTTGTAAATTGTTCAACCCCATACGTCCTTCAGAGGCCCCTTACCTGTGGGACCCCATATTCTCTATATTGGGTTCCTGTGGGCCCTTCATACCCTCCTCCACCGGTTCCTCCTCTTCTGACTTGCATAATTTACACAATTGTTTTGTCTATATAAGCCTTTATCTTTTCTCTTTTCCATCTCAGACTTTTTTAGTATTTTTTCTTAGCTTCTCCTTCGCTTGTGGACAAGATAACATCACTAGTGAGTCTCCCAGCTCAGACTGATAGATTGTATTCATGTATGCAACCCATCCTGTGTGATGGAATATTAAAGAGGAAACATAAGGCAGCAGCACACTGCGAGTGTCTGCACCGCGTCACTATGATGCGGTAGCCGCCGCCGCTCACTGTGTCCTGTGCTCAAGTTCATTAAACAAAAATCTCGTTCATTTTGTGTTAAAAGACATTTCTTCCTCATCAAGTCCACCCCTTCTATCACCTCACTGTCTTTCCCCTACCCTCAGTCCTTCCCCTTTCCCTTAACGTGCTCCCTGTTTCAACACCCCCTCCCTCAACGCTTCCCCTCTCTGTGTGCTTCCTGGGGACACACATGAAGGCCAGTCCAGGAGAAGTTAGCCCTATCCGCCCTTATCTCCATCATTCAGAAACTCCCGACAAATTCCTTCCTGATAAAGTTGATGCAAAACCTCAAGGGAAGAGGGGGGTGGGTTACCCTTATTAGGTCCTCTTCAACGACCCTATCTTTGGTTACAGACTTTTGGAACGCGCTGAATACTGTTCTCATTCTCCCACTCAACTGGGTTATTCTTCACTCTCCAAAGTTAACTCTGTCTCAATTTTGAGTTTGTAATTTTTTTCCATACATTCCTGTGTGCTTGTGTAGGTGCGTGTTTTTGCAGAAGCATGATATATGTCCGTGCTTGTACATATGTCCTTGCTTATGAGCGTGCTTATGTACGTATGTGCCTGTTCATGTATACGCGTGCCTGTATACTTGCGTGCATGCCAGCTGCGTGCAGTAAAAAAAAAAAAACTGCGAATGAAAGAGTTGCTGATGACCTTGGGAGTACTGACAGTCTTTGTTGTGACATGTCACAAGGGAAGTTAAATCGCTTGTCACAGACCTGGCACAAGTGGTCACCCTTGCTACCACTCTTGGACGACACCTTCACAATATTATGAAATGCCTCGGCATATCTTTACTTTCCAGTGTTTTTATTTCTTTTTACATACCACCTTGTCTCACACACACACACACACACACACACACACACACACACACCCACACACACACACACACACACACACACACCCACACACACACACACACACACACACATACGGAGGGAGGCCCAGAAACAGTACGAAAACGACATAGCATCGAAAGTCAAGTCTGACCCGAAACTGATGTACAGCCACATCAGAAGGAAGACAACAGTAAAGGATCAGGTGATAAGGCTGAGGAGGGAAGATGGGGAACTCACAAGTAATGATCAAGAGGTATGTGAGGAGCTCAACTCGAGGTTTAGGGAAGTATTCACAGTGGAGGAAGGGAGGCAGTTGGGTAGACAGGACGGGTGCATCACCAACAAGGGATGTATCGAGTGCTGGAGGGTATACACACATCTGAGGGGAGGTGAAGCAGTTACTCAGTGACCTTGATACCTCAAAGGCAATGGGTCCGGACAATATCTCACCATGGGTCCTTCGGGAAGGAGCTGAGGTTCTGAGTGTGCCACTTACCAAAATTTCAACACATCCCTTGAAACTGGGCAGCTACCTGAGATATGGAAAAGGCCAACGTAGTCCCCATCTTTAAAAAGGAGACAGAAAAGAGGCACTAAACTACAGACCGGTGTCACTTACATGTATAGTGTGCAAAGTCTTGGAGAAAATCATCAGAAAAAGAATGGTGGAGCATCTGGAGCAGAACAGGTTAATCAACGCCAGACAGCACGGTTTCAGGAAGGCAAATCCTGTGTAACAAACCTCCTGGAGTTCTATGATAAAGTAACAGAGGTAAGGCAAGAGAGAGAAGGGTGGGTTGACTGCATTTTTTTGGACTGCAGGAAGGCCTTTGACACAGTTCCTACATGAGATTAGTAAAAGATGGAAGACCAAGCGTGTATAACAGGAAGGGCACGGGAATGGATCAGGAATACCTCACAGGGAGGCAACAACGGGTCATGGTGCGTGATGAGGTATCACAGTGGGCGCCTGTGACGAGCGGTGTACCGCAGGGGTCAGTCCTAGGACCAGTGCTATTCTTGCTATATGAATGACATGACGGATGGGATAGACTCAGAAGTGTCTCTTTCGCAGATGATGTGAAATTAATGAGGAGAATCACATCGATGAAGACCAAGCAGGACTTCAAAGTGACCTGGACAAGCTTGACATCTGGTCTAGCAACTGGCTTCTCGAATTTAACCCCACCAAATGCAAAGTCATGAAGATCGGAGAAGGGCAAAGAAGACCGCTGACAGAGTACAGGCTAGGTGGACAAAGGCTACAAACCTCAACAAAGGAGAAAGACCTTGGGGTGAGTATAACACCAAGCACGTCTCCGGAAGCACACATCAACCAGATAACTGCGGCAGCATATGGGCGACTGGCAAACTTAAGATTAGCGTTCCGTTACCTTAACAAGGAATCGTTCAAGACACTGTATACCGTATACGTCAGGCCCATACTAGAGTATGCAGCACCAGTCTGGAACCCACACCTGGTCAAGCACGTCAAGAAACTAGAGAAAGTGCAAAGGTTTGCGAAAGGTTAGTTCCACAACTCAGGGTCTGTCTTATGAAGAAAGGCTGAGGAAATAGGACTAACAACACTGGAGGAAAGAAGGGTCAGAGGAGACATGATAACGACATACAAAATACTGCGGGGAATTGACAAGGTAGATAGTGACAGGTTGTTTCAGAGAGGGAACACAGAAACAAGGGGACACAACTGGAAGCTGAAGACTCAGATGAGTCAAAGGGATGTCAGGAAACATTTCTTCAGCCACAGAGTAGTCAGGAAGTGGAATGGACTAGAGAATGATATAGTGGAGGCAGGAACCATACACAGTTTTAAGACAAGGTATGATAAAGCTCATGGAGCAGGGAGAGCAGAGACCCAGTAGCAGACAGCGAAGAGGCGGGGCCAGGAGCTGAGTCTCGACCCCTGCAACCACAATTAGGTGAGTACAATTAGGTGAGTACATATATATATATATATATATATATATATATATATATATATATGATGTCGAGCCGAATAGGTAAAACTGGTCAATTAGCAAGAACTCATTTAAAATTAAGTCCCTTCTAAAATTTTCTCTTATACGTTTAAAGATATATCTTTTTCATTTATGTTAATGTAAAAATTAATAATTTTGTCCCCAAAAAAAATTAGAAAACTTACCTAACCTTATTATAACAAGCGCAATTTAATTTAGTCTAATTCAACTAAATATATTTAAAATAAGTTTACAATATTTTAATAATAAACAAACACAATGAAATACATTTTTTTCGTTAGATTCAGAATGATTTTTGCGAAATTATTGCATACACAAATTTTCGCTTGCCTTATTCGGCAAGAAGACCGTTACTATTTAAGCCAAAATCGCAAGTTTTACCGATTCGGCACGAAATATATATATATATATGTATATACATATATATATAATGTTATAGTTAAACAGAATGAGAAGAGACTCGAACTATGGTCCATGCAGGTGGTATGCTCAGTATGTGTGTTTGGGAAAGAATTTCTTCAACCTTCCTACCGACATCCACCTGACTGAGGCTGTTGCTGCCCGGTCACTCCACCAGTTACTACCCGCACGCAAATGTACTTACCCTGACTGACTGCTGCAGGAACGACGCACTCATATCGACAGCACCCCGCCGATGGCTCCAATAACCGACCCAGTATCACAAACTGTAGTGCTTAAGATATGCAAATCGCACTGTATTTACCACGTCATTAGAGGTTAATGTTGCATCTATCGTTGAACGATACCAGGCGAACACAATGCAAAACCTGCCTTAAGAACTGCGTGATCAAAGATTAATATTTCCCGTCTTCCACATTTACATCAGTAACCTTTAAAGAATACAATCTAAATAACTCATTATACACAGCGTAATTAAGGACTAGTCTTGCATATTCATCACCAGCGTTCTAAGAAAGGCACATTGGACAATGCACCTTACGTGGTGGCTGATTAAAGACTAATATCGCTCATGGAGATTACAGTAATCCTTCTTGATAATGAAGGATTAACGTCACTCGACTTGATCGACCAGACCTCGGCAGCCGCCCGTGAAACTAACCTTGTTTAAGTGAAGCTTCACACGGGGCGGGGCGGGACCCCACTCCCGTTCCCCTGGGACAGTTGTGGGGGCCCCTGTTGCTGTGGTTTAAGGACCTTGTTGCTGTGGGGAAGGGCCCCGTTGCTGTAGTGGTACCAACACTGTTGTATGAGCGTGAAACATGGACTCTGAATATTGCAGTGAGGAGGAGGTTGAAGTCAGTGGAGATAGCGAGTTTGAGGGCAAAGTGTGATGTGAAAATTATGCAGAGAATTCGGAGTTTGGAGATTGGGAGGTGTGGGGTTACCAAAAGTAATATTCACAATGATGAGGAGGTGTTGTTGAGGTGGTTTGGACATTTTTTCCAATCTCTAACTGTCCGGTTTTGGTGGGCCAGAACCCACTGTAGCCTCAGTTTCCTGTTCTTAGCTGGCAGGAGTGATACCCGATGTGGTCTGCTACTGTGACCCATCCACTTCAAGTTCAAAGGGTTGTGCGTTCAGAGATGCACTTCCACATAGTACTGTTGCAACACGTGGTTATTTAACTTACCTTCACCTTCCTGTCAGCTTGAAGCAGTCTGGTCATTCTCCACAGACCTCTTATTAACAAGAAGTTTTCACCCCACAAAACTGCCGCTCACTGAATGGTTTTTTCACACTATTTTCTGTAACCTCTAGAAAGTGATGTGCCTGAAAATCCCAGGAGATAAACAGTTTCTGAAATTTGAATAAATGATTTAGAAAACAGACGAGGTGATAATTTTCCTCCAGCAAGCGGCTTCTTCAGTCAAATGCAGAGAAACGGTAAAAGATGAGAAGATTTTGAGGTAATCAGTCCTTCAAGCCTTGAGTCAATGTGTTCAATACATCAATCTTGGTAGAAGTGCAGCACTTTCTCGGAGCTGGAACTTATATACTTTAGACAGATGAAATAGAGCAGTGGAAGGCGAAGTTACTATTGGAAAATAAAACCCACTAGTGGAAGTAGGCCGTGCCTCTAGGCTAAGCAAGCTATGAAGAATTCCCTGCATCAAGATTCCAAAATCTGAGATATTCGGATCACATTTCTTCCCCAATCTGATCAGTCTGAACAACAGCTGAACCTCGTGACCCTGTCTGCATGTCTTTAGGCACTCAAGTGCTACCACGCGATTGGCAGCACTTCAGTAAGTAAATATATAAATTATATATATATATATATATATATATATATATATATATATATATATATATATATATATATATATATATATATATATATAAACAGCTAAAAGGAAATCTGAATGTGGTGCCTTCACCGCTAGGAGACGAGTTTTGTCCTTATCGTTGGTGAGCATTGTGTTGGCGATTTTTTCCATGATCAGTTTGTCCCAGTGGGACTGTTTGTGCTCTTTGGAAGTAGCTGGTCTGCTTGAAGAGTCTACAGGTTTGTCCCACAGTATAGCTGCTTCAATGAACCTGGGGTCGTGAGCTCCTACCGCACCTCTCAAGCGTTCTGGGACAATCTCCTTCACTAGTTCACTGCAAGCCAAACACAATGACAGAAATGCAGATAACGCTACCTGCGTTGCTTTGTGCACCCCTATACATCCCAGTCGCACTGGAAGAGTTGCTTGATCCCATTGGTGATCTTCTAGTGACAGATTCAGTGCTTCTTAAAGATAGATCTCAGGAGTGCGTCATATTCGCTGAGTGTTGGGTTGTCGAAAAGGGATCGCACTCAAGAAGTAAGTTAGTCTTGGCAGACTAAGACACCTTGTGAGGAGATACAGGGCATCATAGGCATCCAGATCACTTAATCTCTCATCCATTCTCTTCAGGTCATTCAGTTTGTCCTTGAGGACTGTGTCGATGGCTTGATGACCCATCAAGGTACCAGATATTGAGCTCGCTGCGCAAGCTGAAAATTAGTTCTCTTACCGCCAAGCAGAAGTGTAACGAAGCTAGTGGGTCACCCTGCTGAACACCTTCTGATGAGTGAATTTCATGCTTACCTAACAAGAGAATTAAGGATTTGCTGTAGCCAGCTGAAATAAAGGGAAAAAGACTGGAGAACTGATCTCGAACAGCTGGTAAAACCAATTTTTTTTCTCACAATATTAGTCTAGTTTGACAACGGCCTTGTCTCCTGGTAAGTCCCTTGCTGCATGAGCTGCAGCTTCACTGCCTTGAGAGACCCCAAAGCCTAATTGTTTTGGCTGGAGTAAACTGGCGGCTTCTATGCGAATGTTTCTTACTGCTGCTTTGGAAATGAGACGACGAAGAGTATTACCAACAGCAATGGGTCTGAGTCCCCAATCATTCTTCTTCAGAGGGCATAATGAGGCTCCGAAAAAGAAAGGTATAATTTCTTCTGGAATCCGCCCAGCCAGACAGCTGTTGACGAAAGTTGTTAACTCAGAAAGAACTACTGATACAGCTGTGCCAAGTACTGGATTTACCATTTCTTTGATGTGTTGCAGTGGTATTCCAGTGTAACCTCCTGCGGATCCTCCTGGAAATGACACTATCGCTTTATAAACTTTTGATTCTGGCAAAATTAACTGCCCAGTGATGTGATCATCCTCAGGGTTGTTGTTAATGACTCTGGTGTCCTTGGTTGGGTGCTTGTCTCTTAGTACTTGAGCTGTGGCATCATCTTTGGGAGCAACAGTGTCGTCACTGTATTCTCTTCTTCAAATTTATGGCTAACCTGTGCACAAATTTTCTAGTTTTCAGTGACGGTTTTTGAGGGGTCTGCCTCTGTGATTCCTGCGATGATGGGGCAGACACACAATTATCTGTTCTTGGGTAGTTGCACACAGCTTTGATGACTGGCGTGATTAACAATTTGTCGTGCCTTGCAGGAACTGCTTGACAGACATTGCCAAAGAGGAGAAGGTTGTGCCATGCCTTAATGGTGCCTCGAGCTTCTAAGTTGGTGGAACCTCCATTCACCTACTTGAGAACGTCTGTGAATTTCCCTGCAGCATATGGACGAGCAGCTTTAGAAATGTGAGATAGAGTACTGCTAGCAGTGGATTTGAATGCTATCAGGAGGTCTTCGCAACTGAGGAGGTTGCCATTGGAATTTTCATCTGCCTGTGGAGATTGTGGGCTGCTCTGTGCACGGACGATATGTAATCCAGTACACCCATTGTTTGCACGGATAAGGCCAGTCCTGTTGAGTGCCCGATACCTCCACACACCTGACATGTGCCTCTGTATATATAGCTGAGAGATCTACCAGGCTAAAACGCTTTGCAAATCTTTAAAAATCTTCTTTCATAAGAGACGCCTTAATGCACTGTATTGGAGTTAAAAAGAAATTTAATAGAATTAGTGACTGACTCCCATTACCCACAAACCAACAATACCGTGGTAGCTGCAACGGTTCAGCACCAACCCTCAATACCGTGGCTATCTGCAACATTTCACTAACCCAGAATACCGTGGCTGGTTGCAAGAATTCAAATTCCTTAGCACTGTGTTTGGTATACAAAGGTCTCAAGGGATAGCCAGAGATCCCTAGCAAGGTGTGGATGGTATTCAGGGGTCCCCAGGGATAGTCAGAGATCCCTAACTAGGTGTGGGTGGTATTCAGGGGTCCCCAGGGATAGCCAGAGGTCCTTAGATAGGGTACAGTGCCCACCACTTTTTCCCAATGGATGTTAGAGCCCCAAGTGATAGGAGGAGGAAAAGGGAGATGGCAAGCACGCCGGGAGGAAAACAAGGAAAGTAGACTGAGAGGAAAAGAAGAAAGGAAGGCAGGCTGAGAGGATAAGGAGGAAGGCAGACAGGCTGGGATGACAAGGAGGAAGGAAGGCAGGCTGTGAGGTCGTCCACATAATTGTGACCGAGGTTATTCTCCTCAATCACTGTAGATAAGAGGCGTCCATTACATCGATGACGGGACCAGACGGGCCAGTAAGGCCACGATAGCCAGTAGGGCCAGGCAGGCCAATAGGGCCAGAAGGGCCATCGTTTGGTTCCAACTATATATATATATATATATATATATATATATATGTGTGTGTGTATGTGTGTACTCACCTAATTATGGTTGCAGGGGTCGAGACTCAGCTCCTGGCCCCGCCTCTTCACTAGCCGCTAATGTGTGTGTGAGAGAGAGAGAGAGAGCGACAGAGCGAGAGCGAGAGCGCGAGAGAGCGAGAGAGAGAGAGAGAGAGAGAGAAACACCTCGGACTGAACACGGAGAGAGTGGAGGAGCACCCTGGAAACACAAGGAGTTAGAATCCCCGGACACCTTCACACCCATTATGTGGTAATGGTGTGTTCTAAGGAAGGGATTTATAGCAGGTGACGGCGTGGCAGGTTGATGGGCTCTGCTGTGAAGAACTCACTGTGGTGGAGGCAGCAACTGAGTGTGACAACTCAAAGAACTGACAACAGTAACCTGCGCAGAGCAGCCGGAGGATCGAGCTTCCACACACTATCCACATCACACACACTATACACACCACACACTACACCACACACATTGTACACACCACACACTATACACACCACACATTATACACACCACAAACTATACACACCACACACATCCATACACACACCACACATTACACACACACACTATACACACACACACTACTACATCACCACACACTACACACACTACAATGTACACACCACACACTATACACCACCACTCCACACACACTATACACACCACACACTATACACACTACAAATTATCCACACCACACACTATCCACACTACACACTATCTACATCACGTACAATCACACTATTCACACCCTCAATATCCACGCCCTAACTGTCTACTCTACACCTCCACACACATTATCCACACGCTACACACTGTCCACACCTCCACACACACTATCCACACGCTACACACTGTCCAAACCTCCACACACACTATCCACACGCTACACACTGTCCACACCTCCACACGAACTATCCACACGCTACACACTATGCACACGCTACACACTATCCACACGCTACACACTATCCACACGCTACACACTGTCCACACACTCACTGTCACACCATCCACAGTGGTAATTGTGATCGTCACATTAATCATCTGGGTCACCAGGGAATGCTAGGCTGTCTATCAAGCCCATGGGATCCACTGCTCATTAGAATCCACAGTGATATATGTTAGGTGCGAGGGGGGGGGGAAGCTTGGTGCTGAGGGGGTGGGTGGGTCTTGGTTCTTAGGGGGTGGGTGGGTCTTGGTTCTGAGGGGAGGGGAGGTCTTGGTGCTGAGGGGGGTGGGTTGCTTCTTGGTTCTAAAGAAAAGGAGATTGGATATAAGGGAAGGGGTTTGGTTCTATGGGGAGGGTGTTGGGGAGCAGGGGGAGAAGGATCTAGTGATATGGGGAGGGTGTTGGGGAGCAGGAGTGAAACGATTTTGGACCTAAGAATAGAGGCTTGGATCTATGAGGGAGGAGACACTAAGAGCAAAAGTAGCGTTTGGAACTTAAGGGAAACAGAAACAAGGGAAGAATATGTCTTCGTGTTGTTGTTAGACGGGTGTTGAGGACCCTGGGGCAGGCAGTGTTGTTATTGATGACTTCCAGGTGTGAGGAAGATCATGGAAGGTGTGAGGAAGATCATGGAAGGTGTGAGGAAGATCATGGAAGGTGTGAGGAAGATCATGGAAGGTGTGAGGAAGATCATGGAAGGTGTGAGGAAGATTATGAAAGGTGTGAGGAAGATCATGGAAGCTTCCTCTATGGTTCCCACGTCTGTGTCTGGTACTATTATTACTAGTATGCCTAACCCATCAGTAACTATAGCTTCCCCGGCTGTGTCAAGTGTTCATCCTCTTCCCTCAGTCCCTTATGCTGTATCCACTGCTGTGTCCAATGCTGTTACTGTAAATTCCAACCAAGCACCCACACGTGTAACTACCGCTGGGGAAACCCTCAATAGTTCCCCGAATGGGTCCCTATCTAATACACTGGGAGTCTCGACCCAACCCCAACTTCTGGGCCCCCAGCCTTCCCTAACTCAGCCACCCAGCGTCCCCACCAACCCTATGACTCAGCAACAGATTTTACCTGGGCCATCAGCTCCAGAGAGTAGTGTTGGAGGTTCTACGTATGGGACAGTAATTGTCGATAGGCCATACTTGGAAAATTTCCCAAAATTTCATGTAGAGGATTTGCCGAGGAATCCCATTGAAAGAAATATAAAAGTAGAAGCATGGATTAAAAATATTGAGGCCATTTTGTTTAATATATCTGATGAAAAAATGAAAGTTTCACTTGGATTCAGGGCAATTGTGGATAATACAGCATCCATGTTTAGTCTCCCACAATTTATTAATGTTAAGGACTGGACTAGTTTCAAGGATGCTATAAGATATAGGTTCCAGACGGCAGTATCAGTTGAAAATACCCATCGATACCTGGAACAATTACAAATGAAGGAGGGACATACAGTAAGGGACTTTAGTTGTCTCGTATGGTCCAGGGTAGAAGATGTAAATAGAACATTAAAATATAATGCAGAACACTTGGAGCTGTATAAAAAACAGGTATTTTGTGAAGGTTTGCCAGCATGGATGAGAACCAGGGTTGCTATGGTACTAGCGATTAAAACCTTCGAAGAACTAGTTCAGTATGCTATATCTCTGGAGTCAGAGTATGGTAGAGACAGAAAGGGAGATAGAATTGTTGCCCCAGAGAGATTAACACCTGAGTCACCATATGTGGCGACAACCAATAATGAGAAGAAATATGTACCCCCGCACCGCAGGACAGGCGGAGGTGGCCGTAATAAACAGAATGCGCGTAGAACTAATGAATGTTGGGAGTGTGGCGGAATTGGCCATATTAGGGCCAACTGCCCTAATTTTCGTTCCTAACGAAAGAAGAGGGTGCAAGGTTAAGAAAGATAGGTCTGATAACCTTGTTACCAATGATGGAAGACCTATGATCAAAATAAGAGTAAATGGGAAAAAATTGGTAGCTTTCATTGATACGGGAAGCCAGGTGTCAATAATTAAGCAAGAGGTTTGTAATAACTGGAGGGATTGTAAGATAAGTAAAGCTAAGAAAGATATTACTGCGGTAAATGGTAATGATATTAATGTTAAGGGACAAACAGACCTATATTTTGAACTGGGTGAACGTTATAAAGTTCACGCTTGTTTAGTAGTGTCTGGAGTAAGGTTTCCAGGGGATTTACTCTTAGGTATGGATTTTCTCAGAAGGTTTGACTTCCTCTTGTCATATGGCAAAGGAAGGGGAACCAGTCGGCTGAGACTGAATGAGGCTTCCTTTCCAATAAGGTTCGTAGAACATCCCTCAATAGTAGCTTCTATGAGTAGGAGTAATAAATTATTCAAGGCCCCATCTAAATCACTTTTCGAAATGCAGTTATCTAATGTGAAGTGTTCACACGCAGACGGTACAGTTCATGTATAATATAACCAAGTATGTCCACCAACTACATTATATCCTGACGGAGAATTACATACAATAACCTATGAGACTTATTACCAGGGGGAAGGGTAGATGTTATCAGTAACACGGACTTATACTCACTCTTAATTCACCAACCAGCTGACCCGAGATTCGCAACGCGTGGCCCACTGCACACACACTGTCCAGAGACCTGCTCACTGGACCTGTCACCCACCTCTCTCTCCTCTAGTCGTTTTCATGACCTTATATGGTGCTCAAAGCATCCCCCTTTCCCTGACGCCAGGCAAGGAGGTGTGGCTGACAGCTATTTGCCAAGGTAAGGTGTGGGTAATTAGCTGGACCTCACAACCACACTGACTACATCACAATGGAAGGTGTGAGGAAGATCATGGAAGGTGTGAGGAAGATCATGGAAGGTGTGAGGAGATCATGGAAGGTGTGAGGAAGATCATGGAAGGTGTGAGGAAGATCATGGAAGGTGTGAGGAAGATCATGGAAGGTGTGAGGAAGATCATGGAAGGTGTGAGGAAGATCATGGAAGGTGTGAGGAAGATCATGGAAGGTGTGAGGAAGATCATGGAAGGTGTGAGGAAGATCATGGAAGGTGTGATGAAGATCATT
Organism: Cherax destructor; assembly: GCA_009830355.1. Lineage (NCBI taxonomy): Eukaryota > Metazoa > Arthropoda > Malacostraca > Decapoda > Parastacidae > Cherax > Cherax destructor. Next base: position 61,163 of record WNWK01009530.1, read on the forward strand.
GGAAGGTGTGAGGAAGATCATGGAAGGTGTGAGGAAGATCATGGAAGTTGTGAGGAAGATCATGGAAGGTGTGAGGAAGATTAGGAAAGGTGTGAGGAAGATTAGGCAAGGTGTGAGGAAGATTAGGCAAGGTGTGAGGAAGATTAGGCAAGGTGTGAGGAAGATTAGGAAGGTGTGAGGAAGATATCTTTTAGAAAGATTTAGAATTGTCCTCGAAATTGTGTATATAAAAGATGTTAAAACAATTTCTTTAGAAAAATAATATGCGAATTCTAAAAAAAAAAAAATGGATAAAATATCTGTTTTTTTTTTTTTAATTTAGTTGTAACTTGACCAAATAACTTTTTTTTCGTTTACTAATATGTGTTTACTTGTGCTGGCCTAGTGTCGGTGGTAGGGGTCGAGTCTGACCTCTTGGCCTCTCAAACTAGTTCCTGCCTCGTGGAGCCTGTCTTACCTAACCTTTAAACTGTGTATGACATTTGCTTCCACCGTCTCCTGTAAGACACTCCATTTCCTAACCTCCATTGTCCTGAAGACGACCTTTCTAACATTCCTGTCAATTATTTGCTTCTTTAGCTTCTATTTTTTAGCGTATATAAACAGATTCACCTTGTCTACCACACAAAGTTCCGAGTCTTTGGTAAGTAGTTCTCTGAGGTCGTCACTCACTAATTTTTCACTCATGAACATATACGTGCAGAAGTTATTACTCTCTATCACTCCACCCTCTTTTCCCTTTCATGTAAGATAAAGGAATGAGAGGAGTCGTCATAACTTGCAAAACTTTTAATCAACTTCAGTCTCACTGGTTAAACAGAACGGTAATACCTACCTTGATGTTTGTTTACCTACCTATACCACCTTGAATACCTACATTGATGTTTGTTTATCTACCTATACTACCTTGAATACCTACCTTGATGTTTGTTGTTTACCTTCCTACTGTACATCACCAATAATCACATTCTGGTGTATTCCATTTTGTTTAACATTGAACTGTCTGTCTCCATAAGAACATAAGAAAGAAGGAACACTGCAGCAGGCCTACTGGCCCATGCGAGGCAGGTCCAAATCTCCAACGGCTTAAGCCAATGCCCTGACCCAGCCAGGTCAGGTTACATTCACTTAAGGAAGGAGCACGGCATCTGACCTAGTAACACAAACTAGTCAGGTACAACTCACACCCACCCGCACCCACTCATATATTTATCTAGCCTATTTTTAAAACTACACAACGTTTTAGCCTCTATAACTGTACTCGGGAGTTTGTTCCACTCATCGACAACTCTATTACCAAACCAATGCTTTCCTATATCCCTTCTGAATCTGAATTTATCCAACTTAAAGCCATTGCTTCGAGTCCTGTCAATACAAGATATTTTTAGCACGCTATTTACATCCCCTTTATTTATTCCTGTTTTCCATTTATATACCTCAATCATATCCCCCCTAATTCTACGCCTTTCTAGAGAGTGCAGATTCAGGGCCCTCAGTCTATCCTCATAGGGAAGATTTCTGGTACATGGGATCAACTTAGTCATCCTCCTTTGTACGTTTTCCAGAGCATTTATATCCATTCTGTAATACGGTGACCAAAACTGTGCAGCATCTGCCGTCTTTATCTAAATCTTGTACAGTTCCTCAGTCAGTTTTTTTTTTCACTTTTAATTCATATTTTTACTCAATCTTCTGACACTTATGTTTGTGCTCCTTCCTGTAGAATGTTTATATTAGAAGAACACCATCGGGACCAGTAATGAGCCTTGTAGGTCCCCACTCTTAACTTTTCCAAGGGACACCCTCGCTTACAGCATGAGAGATGTTATGCCCTCCATTCTGGGATGTTGCTTTGGTGCCGGTGAAGGTCTCTTGATTCAAGGAATTGGCGCTACAATCCACTTGGATCAAACCTGAGTGTGCCTGAGCGGGCACACTGCTACAGTGATCTTGTCTTCCATCAACTTCCGCCAAGAATTTCGTTAATAACTTCAGAACGCTGTATCCAATCAGCTTCAAGTTTTCAACCATTACTGTGTGAAGGTTCGCTGAACAAGTGACAAGTGCAGCTCTTCTCTGCTCACTTAAACATTAGATCATAACTGAAATTAGTTTCCGTTAGATAACTTTGTAAAGCAGGTTGATATGCTGCTGGTGTGTGATGGCCATGCTGCCACGCCTTGAACTGTTATAGCATAATTTTTTATTGCACTATTTTGCCTTGATGATAGTGAGGGGCTCTTGATCCAAGGAACCGAACTTATCTTTCCCTTGCTTGCATTGAATCAGAATGCCCCCTATTCCACAGGCTTTATATGACTCCTACTGATTTGGCGCTTTCCCATGATTAAAATAAAACGATTCTGGTGAAACATTTTTGGGTTGAGGCTGTGTACGTGCTCATTCTACGTGTACGTGCTCATTCTACGTGTACGTGCTCATTCTACGTGTACGTGCTCATTCTACGTGTACGTGCTCATTCTACGTGTACGTTCTCATTCTACGTGTACGTGCTCATTCTACGTGTACGTGCTCATTCTGCTGGAGTCTGTGCGATACCTAAAGAATGCCTCTTCTCATCGGCTTTAAACTTTCCTCACCACGGACATGTTTCCTTCATCAACTGTCAGTTTATTCCACTCGTCCATGTTCGTGTGTACGTCCGTGCTGAGGCTCGTCCATGTTAGTGTGTACGTCAGTGCTGAAACTCGTCCGTGTTAGTATATACGTCCGTGCTGAGGTTCGTCCGTGTTAGTGTGTACGTCAGTGCTGAGGTTCGTCCGTGTTAGTGTGTACGTCAGTGCTGAGGCTCGTCCGTGTTAGTATATACGTCCATGCTGAGGTTCGTCCGTGTTAGTGTGTACGTCCGTGCTGAGGTTCGTCCGTGTTAGTGTGTACGTCAGTGCTGAGGCTCGTCCGTGTTAGTGTGTACGTCAGTGCTGAGGCTCGTCCGTGTTAGTATATACGTCCGTGCTGAGGTTCGTCCGTGTTAGTGTGTACGTCAGTGCTGAGGTTCGTCCGTGTTAGTGTGTACGTCAGTGCTGAGGCTCATCCGTGTTAGTATATACGTCCGTGCTGAAGTTCGTCCGTGTTAGTGTGTACGTCAGTGTTGAGGCTCGTCCGTGTTAGTGTGTACGTCAGTGCTGAGGCTCGTCCGTGTTAGTGTGTACGTCAGTGCTGAGGCTCGTCCGTGTTAGTGTGTACGTCAGTGTTGAGGCTCGTCCGTGTTAGTGTGTACGTCAGTGTTGAGGCTCGTCCGTGTTAGTGTGTACGTCAGTGCTGAGGCTCGTCCGTGTTAGTGTGTACGTCAGTGCTGAGGCTCGTCCGTGTTAGTGTGTACGTCAGTGCTGAGGCTCGTCCGTGTTAGTGTGTACGTCAGTGCTGAGGCTCGTCCGTGTCAGTGTGTACGTCAGTGCTGAGGCTCGTCCGTGTCAGTGTGTACGTCAGTGCTGAGGCTCGTCCGTGTCAGTGTGTACGTCAGTGCTGAGGCTCGTCCGTGTTAGTAAGTCATCTCTAAGCTCCCTCATCACCTGTGATCTGCGTGTAGATTAAAACGCTGCTTACACTTTCCCTGGCAACCCCCTCGCTGCCAGACGTATTTCCTGTGGTTAATTATACGTTTTATAGAGTTTCGTAGCCTAGCCCAGGTTAACTAATTTATAATAAGGAAAATAGCATTTTGAGGAAAACTTTGATATTTTAAAAAGTAGACGTTGAACACTACGTTAACAAAGTGACGTAAGAAACAACGGCAACAAATTGACGTTGAGGACTTCGTTAACAAATTGACGTAGAGAATTTCGTCAACAAGTTGACGTTGAGAACAACGTCAACAAGTTGACGTTGAGAACAACGTCAACAAGTTGACGTTGAGAACAACGTCAACAAGTTGACGTTGAGCGCTACGTCTAAATGTTAACGTTGAGTGTTACGACTAAAATCCGACGTTATCACTATGTCCAAGAACTGATGTTGAGCATTACGTCTAAAACTGACGTTGAACGCTACGTTTAAAACTGACATTTAGCACTGTCTAAAATTGACGTTGAGCACTACGTCAAGAAATTGATGTGGAACATTGCTTCCGAAAATTGACGTTGAGCAATACGTCTAAAAACTGACGTTGTAACATGAGACCGTTGAGAAGATGATTGTCATCAGTGACCTCAATGGCGGTGAGAGGACGCTCTTGATCCAGGGAAGTGGACCCGTCCTCTCCTTCCTTAGATCGAACCCGAAGGCCTCTCATTCCTCAAACCATGTATGACCCCCTACGGCTTTAGCACTTCCCCCTAAATATAATACCAGCATGGTCTTTATATCGTCTCTTTTACTACCTTCAGATACGGTCGTTTTTTTCCGGTTGCCGAAATTCTTTGATGACGTGGAAGGTATACGTCACATGCGTAGCGTCACGTCGCGAGAACCTGCGTTTAGTGACGTATCGCATGCTGGTGTGTTTGCTGGCGTATTACATTTAGAAAATATTCCCTAACGTGTTATATGGTGAGAACGTGTTTCCTAACGTGTTATATGGTGAGAACGTGTTTCCTAACGTGTTATATGGTAAAAACGTGTTTACTAACGTGTTATATGGTGAAAACATGTTTCCTAACGTGTTATATGGTGAAAACGTGTTTCCTAACGTGTTATATGGTGAAAACATGTTTCCTAACGTGTTATATGGTGAGAACGTGTTTCCTAACGTGTTATATAGTGAAAATGTGTTTCCTAACGTGTTATATGGTGAAAACGTGTTTCCTAACGTGTTATATGGTGAGAACGTGTTTCCTAACCTGTTATATGGTGAAAACGTGTTTCCTAACGTGTTATATGGTGAGAACGTGTTTCCTAACCTGTTATATGGTGAGAACGTGTTTCCTAACCTGTTATATTCTGGGAACGTGTTTCCTGGCGTGTTATATGCTGGGAACGTGTTTCCTAACGTGTTATATGCTGGGAACGTGTTTCCTGGCGTGTTATATGCTGGGAACGTGTTTCCTGGCGTGTTATATGCTGGGAACGTGTTTCCTGGCGTGTTATATGCTGGGAACGTGTTTCCTGGCGTGTTATATGCTGGGAACGTGTTTCCTGGCGTGTTATATGCTGGGAACGTGTTTCCTGGCGTGTTATATGCTGGGAACGTGTTTCCTGGAGTGTTATATGCTGGGAACGTGTTTCCTGGCGTGTTATATGCTGGAAACGTGTTTCCTGGCGTGTTATATGCTGGGAACGTGTTTCATGGCGTGTTATATGCTGGGAACGTGTTTCTTGGCGTGTTATATGCTGGGAACGTGTTTCCTGGCGTGTTATATGCTGGGAACGTGTTTCCTGGCGTGTTATATGCTGGGAACGTGTTTCCTGGCGTGTTATATGCTGGGAACGTGTTTCCTGGCGTGTTATATGCTGGGAAGGTATTTCCAGTCGTGTTATATGCTGGGAAGGTGTTTCCTGGCGTGTTATGTGCTGGGAAGGTGTTTCCTGGCGTGTTATATGATGGGAAGGTGTTTCCTGGCGTTTTATATGCTGGTAAGGTGTTTCCTGGCGTGTTATATGCTGGGAAGGTGTTTCCTGGCGTGATATATGATGGGAAGGTGTTTCCTGGCGTGTTATATGCTGGGAACGTGTTTCCTGGCGTGTTATATGCTTGGAAGGTGTTTCCTGGCGTGTTATATGCTGGTAACGTGTTTCCAGTCGTGTTATATGCTGGGAAGGTGTTTCTTGGCGTGTTATATGCTGGGAAGGTGTTTCCTGACGTGTTATATGATGGGAAGGTGTTTCCTGGCGTTTTATATGCTGGGAAGGTGTTTTCTGGCGTGTTATATGCTGGGAAGGTGTTTCCAGGCGTGTTATATGATGGGAATGTGTTTCCTAGCGTGTTATATGCTGGGAAGGTGTTTCCTGGCGTGTTATATGCTGGGAACGTGTTTCCTGGCGTGTTATATGCTTGGAAGGTGTTTCCTGGCGTGTTATATGCTGGGAACGTGTTTCCAGTCGTGTTATATGCTGGGAAGGTGTTTCTTGGCGTGTTATATGCTGGGAAGGTGTTTCCTGGCGTGTTATATGCTGTTAAGGTGTTTCTTGGCGTGTTATATGCTGGGAAGGTGTTTCCTGGCGTGTTATATGCTGGGATGGTGTTTTCTGGCGTGTTATATGCTGGGAACGTGATTCCTGGCATGTTATATGATGGGAAGGTGTTTCCTGGCGTGTTATATGCTGGGAAGGTGTTTCTTGGCGTGTTATATGCTGGAACGTGTTTCCAGTCGTGTTATATGCTGGGAAGGTGTTTCTTCGCGTGTTATATGCTGGGAAGGTGTTTCCTGGCGTGTTATATGCTACGATGGTGTTTCCTGGCGTGTTATATGCTGGGAACGTATTTCCTGGCGTGTTATATGATGGGAAGGTGTTTCCTGGCGTGTTATATGCTGGGAAGGTGTTTCCTGGCGTGTTATATGCTGGGAACGTTTTTCCAGTCGTGTTATATGCTGGGAAGGTGTTTCCTGGCGTGTTATATGCTGGGAAGGTGTTTCCTGGCGTGTTATATGCTGGGAAGGTGTTTCCTGGCGTGTTATATGCTGGAAGTGTTTCCTCGTGTTATATGCTGGAAGGTGTTCTGGCGTGTTATATGCTGGGAAGGTGTTTCTGCGTGTTATATGATGGGAAGGTGTTCCTGGCGTGTTATATGCTGGGAAGTGTTTCCTGGCGTGTTATATGCTGGGAAGGTGTTTCCTGCGTGTTATATGCTGGGAAGGTTTCCTGGCGTGTTATATGCTGGGAAGGTGTTTCTGGCGTGTTATATGCTGGAAGTGTTTCCTGGCGTGTTATATGCTGGGAAGGTGTTTCCTGGCGTGTTATATGCTGGGAAGTGTTTCCGGCGTGTTATATCTGGAAGGTATTTCTGGCGTGTTATATGCGGGAAGGTGTTTCTGGCGTGTTATATGCTGGGAAGGTGTTCCTGGCGTGTTATATTGGAAGGTGTTCCTGGCGTTTATATGCTGGAAGGTGTTTCCTGGCGTGTTATATGATGGAAGGTGTTTCTGGCTGTTATATGTGGGAAGGTGTTCTGGCGTGTTATATGCTGGGAAGGTTTTCTGGCGTGTTATATGTGGAAGGTGTTCCTGGCGTGTTATATGCTGGGAAGGTGTTTCCTGGCGTGTTATATGCTGGGAAGTGTTCCTCGTGTTATATGCTGGGAAGGTGTTTCTCGTGTTATATGCTGGGAAGGTGTTTCCTGGCGTGTTATATGCTGGGAAGGTGTTTCCTGGCGTGTTATATGCTGGGAAGGTGTTTCCTGGCGTATTATATGCTGGGAAGGTGTTTCCTGGCGTGTTATATGCTGGGAAGGTGTTTCCTGGCGTGTTATATGCTGGGAAGGTGTTTCCTGGCGTGTTATATGTGGAAGTGTTTCCTGGCGTGTTATATGCTGGGAAGGTGTTTCCTGGCGTGTTATATGCTGGGAAGGTGTTTCGCTAGCGAAGTGTTATATGCTGGGAAGGTGTTTCCTGGCGTGTTATATGATGGGAAGGTGTTTCCTGGCGTGTTATATGCTGAGAAGGTGTTTCCTGGCGTGTTATATGCTGGGAAGGTGTTTCCTGGCGTGTTATATGCTGGGAAAGTGTTTCCTGGCGTGTTATATGCTGGGAAGGTGTTTCCTGGCGTGTTATATGCTGGGAAGGTGTTTCGGGTGTGCCCGGAGCGAGGGGGTGATGATCCCAGGAACTTTTAACAAATATCAGATCTGTATTCAACTATGTGTTATGTATATATATTCATGTTTGTATCTTTATCTGCTATGCCATATGGATATAAATACTCGCTTAAGATATCATAATTATCTAAGCTTTTAAATGGATCATGGATAATTGTGTTCAATAAAATCGTCGTTCCTTTACTGTTCTACATTATGATATTCATAGGGAAGCACCGAACCCGTATGGGTTATGCACCGCCTGGTGAATGAGCGGTAATTAGGTTTGACTGAAGGAAGGGGAGCGTAGCTCCGATTCCTAGAATCAAAAACCTTTCATACCTCTCGGGCAGGGGTCTCTAAACTGCGGCCCACGGGCCACATGCGGCCCGCGGCAACTTGAAATATTTATAAATAGTAAAGCTAATAAACCCTCATTTTCAGTCACTTAAAGTTAAGGATTTTGTTGCTTGTAACAATTTATATTTCAAAATTTGTTCAAATTTTAGCTGTAATCTTTCCATTTTCAGATATAACCTTCAGTTAAGGAAGGAAAAAAGCAGTGCAGAGTGAGTGTCGGTGTTTATTGAACAATATGGCGTAAAGTGTCTTTGTACAAGCAGGTGATGAAGCCTTGTGTGTCGTATGCCACGAAACTGTTGCAGGTGTGAAGGAGTACAATGTACGTCGGCACTATGAGAGCAAACATAAACCAATTTATTCCCAGTTCACAGCGACACAGCAACACAACAACACAGCGATCAGAAAAGTGTGAATCAATGCAACACAGGTCGCTTTCCCAACGAGGATATTTTACGCAGAAGAGAGCTGAAAATGAAGCTTTAATGTGGACCAGTTACAAAGTAGCTTATACGTTAGCTAAACTTACGTTAGCTAAACGAGGAGAGCCAATGACGGATGGCGATCTGATGGAAGAGTGGATGATGGAAGCAGTGGCAGAGTTAGGCCCAGAAAAAGCAAATCTGTTCAAAATCGTCAGTCTTGCGACGTAGAAATGAGTTTATAGGAAGCAATGTGTTTCATCAAATTGTAGACAATGCACGAAATTTTCAGTTTTATTCTCCCGCACTTGATGAATCGAATAATGTGAGTGACACATCACAACTAGTATTCATCAGTGGCGTCGACAATGAATTTAATGTCTCACAAGAATTAGCATCAGTGCACAGCACAGGAACCAGAGAAGACATCTTCAAATAATTGTATTAGAATATAACCTGGAGTGGAATAAAGTGACACTTGATGAAGGAAACATGTCCGTGGTGAGGAAAGATTTGGTTGGACAAATAACAAAAGTTTGTGAGGATGGTGGATTCTGGAAGCCTATGTTTATGCGCTGCGTTATCCATCAGTGAGCAGTGTGCGGAAAATATGCAGATATGTCTTGCGTTCTGAAGGCTGTTGTTTCAACAGTGAATTTCATACGATCTCACGGGCTTAATCTTCACCAGTTTCGGGATTTTCTGAAACTGATTCTGAGTTCGTTGAGTTGCCTTATTATACAGCAGTTCGATGGCTTAGTTGTGGTGAGGTTCTATCACGGTTCTTTCAGCTCAGAAGGAAAGTGATGATTTATTGATGATTTATTTCTCACAGAGAAGAATCGACCTGAACCACTTTTATCAATCGCTGACTGACTTTGGAAATTGGCATTTCTTGCAGACGTGACAAGCCATATGAATCAATTGAATCTGAAGTTGCAAGGTGAAACAAATTTGATTTGTCATCTATCCCTGAATGTCAAGGCATTCAGGGAATTATTGATGCTATTTGAAGGACAGGTGAAAGTTCCAACTTAGTTCATTTCCCAGGTTGTGAAAAATTTCTTGAAAAAGTGAAAGTAGAATTTCCTTCTTCATTTGCAACAGAAATCATTAATGACTTCCAAAAACAATTTCAGAAACGATTTTTCGATCTTGATGGTAAAATACATGAAATAAAGCTGTTTCAAAATCTATTAGACTGCAGTGTTGAAACACTCGCAAGTCAGTTTCAAATGAAAATTATTGATCTCCAATCAGATGACATGCTAAAAAAAAGTATTAATAAAGACATCTGATCCAATTTTATAAATCTTTACAGCCTAAACAGTTTCCAAATTAGAAGTGATCTGCTTGTGGATTCGTATCAGTTTTTGGTACAACGTACCTTTGTGAATAACCATTTTCCAAAGTGAAGTATGTCACGTCCAAATATCGTACAAATTTATCTGATGAGCTTTTTGAAGTCCATTATAATATCTGGCGCCTCAACCATGAAACTTCAGTTCAGCAAAATTTTGAAATTTAAAAACCAGTTCCATCATTCCCATTAATCTTGTGCAAATTAATCTCGTCGCAAATGTTCTCATCTGCAGTTCAGTAAATTATTATACTGCCAGAACATTGGCTTATGTTTGACATTTTTACTTATTATATATCATTTCTCAGTGTAAGCGCACTATTGTTTCTTCATAATTGTCACATTCCTTTTTAGCTCTGAATTATATCATGCTGAATGAAAATTAGACACATGTGCGACATCTGGGTATCTTTATTGTAGACGTTTCGCCCTCCAGTGCTTTATCAATACAGATTCTAGGACAAAACTAGAAGACAGTAGAACTATATACAAAAGATGAGGTAATCAGTCCCTCGGCCTTGGAGTTGAGGCGACGCGGCCCTCGTAGTGAATAGTATGGAGACCTTTGTTGTAGGGAGAAGAAGAAACCAGGGATGCTGGAGGCTGGCAACACTGTGCTCGTGGCTGCAGTACTGCCAGTCACTGGGATAGTTGCCATACTTGGCCACGTGTCTCTTAGGTTAATTAAAGCGACCTTACCTGAAGTGAGGCAGTGGTGAGAGTGATCCTGGTGCACACCTGTGTGTGTGTGTACATCCAGAGTGCAACTTCAATCACCTCCAAGGCCTCAAGGCGCTGTATCAACTCCTATGGTTTTAGAGCTTCCTGTGAACATATTAATTAATATCAGTATTAGTTATACAGCCAACACATAAGTTCTTTAGTCAAACGGACAATGAAATCCAACTGAGGCGTAAGAAATACTGGTGATTCACACACACAGGAGACGAGTAGTGTCCACCTCCTGTCTCCATGGTCGTGCCTTTCTACCAGTTAATGAAGAATTTCTTAAGGCTTAATGTCTAATTTCAGTTTATAATATAGACCCTCTTAATTGCTATATCTCTTATTGGTTCTGGGTATCATTGTCCACGCGGCCGGTCTTGCATTCTCCTCCATGCTGGGTCACCTGAGCATGCTGGGTCACCTGAGCATGCTGGGTCACCTGAGCATGCTGGGTCACCTGAGCATGCTGGGTCACCTGAGCATGCTGGGTCACCTGAGCATGCTGGGTCACCTGAGCATGCTGGGTCACCTGAGCATGGTGGTGAAGCTTGAGCATCTTAGCCTCAGAGCCCAACACCCAGCCACCTCCTAGGAACCCACTCATTCACCCACCCACCCTTCTAAAAACAACCCTTTCCCCCTTACCAAACCCACCCAACACCCATCAACCCCCACCCGTGGGTGAATGGGTTGATGGGACTTTTTCTCCATTTCTTAAATTTTACTTGGGGAGACTGTGGAAGGGTTCATTGTTACTCTCGCTGTTCTCCCTCTAATTACAGT
>WNWK01009531.1:0-76020 GCA_009830355.1 Cherax destructor
CTTCTGCCCCACTGGCCTTTCCCAGTCCTTCCACAATCTCAGGTGTTGGCTCCTCCAAGGGTTATGCATCACAGGTACCTGTGTAACCATTGGTCTTGGGGCCATGACGGTGGGACACCCCGCCGCCATGTGATCATATTCCCCACACATACGACATGTCCTACGCTGTCCTGCGTAGGTAACAAGCTACCTGCGTCCTAAAGGCCTCCAGCAGTACATAGGACGGTATAGGCCTTTTCAAAGTCATTTTCAATGTGAAGGAACCTTCTGGCAACCCAGCATATATTCCTTCAGTCCACCTTCCCATAGTCGTAGAATGCACCACACCATACCTTTCAAAGGCCTCACTGACATCCACTCCAATGGCCTCAAATGGCACATTACGGACCCTCACAAAGGTGTAATGTTTAGAGGCATCCCTGAGCCGGACTTCTATCCCAGTGTTGACAGTGAGGTGCTTCTCCTGGTATCTCTCCACAGTTTTTTCATATGCCTCCACGGTACCAAACTTCACGAAGATCCTCGTCGAACCATTTAATGCAATGCCATATAGGTCTTCATGACAAATACAAAAAGTGTCACGGATTATCGCCGGCAGCAACACAGAAGCGTTAGCTGGGTAAATGGCTCCCTTAGAAGCTCCACACACCGTGTTGCTCCTCCTCCGAACACTGGTCGCCATCTTGGAGAAAATCGGAAGTTGCGCAAAGCCTGGACCAGGAGCAACTGCGCAGCACAACCTCTCGGCCCGTGAGCGAAGAGGTCAATGTCAAACCCATAAGTGAAATCGTCAGTATTCAGTTATTGAATGATATACTGACACAACGCTCTTCAGGGGCAATTATTCTAACACTTACGTTTCCCTCAGCAGCTTCAGGGTTGTAGAACAGATGTTTCACATTGGAGGAGTCTTCTGGTTGCAGCTGTATAAGGCTGAATCAGCAACAAAGCTAAGTATCCTTGTTATTGTACAGATACATAGCTTATGTTTTTGTTCTACAGGACAATTCCCTACAGGTATGGGGCTAAAATCTAAGATGGACAAATGAGGACAAGACAAAATTGGGAAAACATAAGACATTCAAAATGAATGACTGAGTATTCAGAGTTATTTGGACAAGTTTTCGCTGTGCTAAAAGTTGTGAACGGTGATTTGAAATTTTAATGCATTTTTGGTTTTGTGGGAATTTTGGGGGATGAGGTTCACAGGTACATTCCTGAAATATTTCATCCACATAATTTGAGGGGGGCAAAACTAAGTAACAGTTTATTGTAGTTTCCAATGTTAGTTGTACCTCAGAGCCAGGTGGGATTTTTAGAGACACTAGGCTGCACTATGTCTCTCCTCCGAGACCCACACACACTCTTTCCCACCCACAAACAAAGTCGGGCCTATCAAATATTACAACATTTACTAAAAATGAGAAGAAGAGAAACTTTATAAAACTGGATTGTTTGAATGTGCGTGGATGTAGTGCGGATGATAAGAAAAAGATGATTGCGAAACAAAGCTGAAGGGGGTAGGCGAGTTTCAGTGGGGAGAAATAAATGGGATTAAGTCAGGAGTATCTGAGAGAGTTAGAGCTAAGGAAGGGGTAGCAATAATGTTGAAGGATCAGTTATGGAAGGAGAAGAGGGAATATAAATGTGTAAATTCAAGGATTATGTGGATTAAAATAAGGGTCGGATGCGAAAAGTGGGTCATAATAAGCGTGTATGCACCTGGAGAAGAGAGGAGTGTAGAGGAGAGAGAGAGATTTTGGGAGACGTTAAGCGAATGTATAGAAACTTTTGAACCAAGTGAGAGAGCAATTGTGGTTGGGGACCTAAATGCTAAAGTAGGAGAAACATGTAGATAGGGAGTGGTAGGTAAGTTTGGGGTGCCAGGTGTAAATGATAATGGGAGCCCTTTGATTGAACTTTGTATAGAAAGGGGTTTAGTTATAGGTAATACATATTTTAAGAAGAAGAGGATAAATAAGTATACAAGATATGATGTAGGGCGTAATGACAGTAGTTTGTTGGACTACGTATTGGTAGATAAAAGACTGTTGAGTAGACTTCAGAATGTACATGTTTATAGAGGGGCCACAGATATATCAGATCACTTTTTAGTTATAGCTACAGTGGGAGTAAAAGGTAGATGGTATACAAGGAAAATAGAAGCAGAAAGTAAGAGAGAGGTGAAGGTTTATAAACTAAAAGAGGAGGCAGTTAGGGTAAGATATAAACAACTATTGGAGGATAGATGGGCTAGTGAGAGTGTAGGCAATGGGGTCGAAGATGTATGTTAGAGTCTTCAGCAGAAGTTTGTGGTTACAGGCGAGTGGGTGTGGGAGGGAAGAAGAGCGATTGGTGGAATGATGATGTAAAAAGAGTAGTAAGGGAGAAAAAGTTAGCATATGAGAGGTTTTTTACAAAGTAGAAATGATGCAAGGAGGGAAGAGTATATGGAGAGAAAAAGAGAGGTTAAGAGAGTGGTGAAGCAATGTAAAAAGAGAGCAAATGCGAGAGTGGTTGAGATGCTATCAACAAATTTTGTTGAAAATAAGAAAAAGTTTTGGAGTGAGATTAATAAGTTGAGGAAGCCTAGGGAACAAATGGATTTGACAGTTAAAAATAGGAGAGGAGAGTTATTAAATGGAGAGTTAGAGGTATCGGGAAGATGGAGGGAATATTTTGAGGAGTTGTTAAATGTTGATGAAGACAGATGAGCTGTGATTTCGAGTATAAGGCAAGGAGGAATAATATCTTGTAGGAGTGTGGAACAGACAGTTGTGAGTGTGGGGGAAGTTCGTGAGGCAGTGGGTAGAATGAAAGGGGGTAAGACAGATGTGATTGATGGGATAAAGATAGAAATGTTAAAAGCAGGTGGGGATATAGTTTTGGAGTGGTTGGTGCTATTATTTAATAAATGTATGGAAGAGGGTAAGGTACCTAGGGATTGGCAGAGAGCGTGTATTGTTCCTTTGTATAAAGGCAAAGGGGACAAAAGAGAGTGCAAAAATGATAGGGGAATAAGTCTGTTGAGTGTACCTGGTAAAGTGTATTGAAAGAATTAAGAGTAAGACAGAAAGAAGGATAGCAGATGAACAAGGGGGCTTTAGGAAAGGTAGGGAGGGGGGTGTAGACCAAGTGTTTACAGTGAAACATATAGGTGAACAGTATTTGGATAAGGTTAAAGAGGTTTTTGTGGCATTTAGGGATTTGGAAAAGGCGTATGATAGGGTGGATAGGGGGGCAATGTGGCAGGTGTTGCAGGTGTATGGAATTGGAGGTAGGTTACTGAAAGCAGTGAAGAGTTTTTATGAGGATAGTGAGGCTCAGGTTAGAGTGTGTAGGAGGGAGGGACTATTTCCCAGTAAAAGTGGGCCTTAGACAAGGATGTGTGATGTCACGGTGGTTGTTCAATATATTTATAGATGGGGTTGTAAGGGAAGTGAATGCGAGGCTCTTGGCAAGAGGTGCGGGGTTAAAAGATAAAGAATCAAATACAGAGTGGGAGTTGTCACAGTTGCTTTTTGCTGATGACACTGTGCTTTTGTGAGATTCTGAAGAGAAGTTGCAGAGGTTGGTGGATGAATTTGGTAGGGTGTGTAAAAGAAGAAAATTGAAGGTGAATATAGGAAAGAGTAAGGTGATGAGGATAACAAAAAGATTAGGTGACGAAAGATTGGATATCAGATTGGAGGGAGAGAGTATGGAGGAGGTGAATGTATTCAGATATTTGGGAGTGGACATGTCAGCAGATGAGTCTATGAAGGATGAGGTGAATCATAGAATTGATGAGGGGAAAAGGGTGAGTGGAGCACTTCGAAGTCTGTGGAGACAAAGAACTTTGTCCATGGAAGTAAAGAGGGGAATGTATGAGAGTATAATTATACCAACACTCTTATATGGGTGTGAAGCATGGGTGATGAATGTTGCAACGAGGAGAAGGCTGGAGGCAGTGGAGATGTCATGTCTGAGGTCAATGTGTGGTGTGAATATAATGCAGAGAATTCGGAGTTTGGAAATTAGGAGGAGGTGCGGGATTACCAAAACTATTATCCAAAGAGCTGAGGAGGGGTTGTTGAGGTGGTTCGGACATGTAGAGAGAATGAATCGAGACAGAATGACTTCGAGAGTGTATAAATCTGTAGTGGAGGGAAGGCGTGGTAGGGGTCGGCCTAGGAAAGGCTGGAGGGAGGGGGTAAAGGAGGTTTTGTGTGCAAGAGGCTTGGACTTCCAGCAAGCATTGTGAGCATATTTGATAGGAGTGAATGGAGACAAATGGTTTTTAATACTTGACGTGCTGTTGGAGTGTGAGCAAAGTAACATTTATGAAGGGATTCAGAGAAACCGGCAGGCCGGACTTGAGTTCTGGAGATGGGAAGTACAGTGTCTGCACTCTGAAGGAGGGGTGTTAATGTTGCAGTTTTGTAACTGTAGTGTAAAGCACCCCTCTGGCAAGACAGTGATGGAGTGAATGATGATGAAAGTTTTTCTTTTTCGGGTCACCCTGCCTTGGTGGGAATCGGCCGATGTGTTAATAAAATATAAAAAAAATAATAATACCAATAATGTTGGTAAATTACAAGATATTGAGTGGTCTGTATGATGATTTGTGACTTGAAAGGAGAGAGAGAGAGAGGAGGGGGGTCTGTTGAGTATACAGCATTTTACTAAAAAAATATACATATTATATAAACAGAAAGAAAGGAAAATTTAACCAGAGCACTCACCATTTAATTACTGGATCACAATTATTATTAGTGGAACACACCCTAAGGCTACCCTAACAGCTAGAATTTACAATGGCCAACACAAAACTACTGTACATTATGGGTAAGTGTCACTTAGCTAAGGTGTGCTGCTCGGAAGAATCGGAGTCCTCTGTTTTTTCATCCTTGTTGCCGAATTGTAAGTGTTTTCCACACTATAAGTGTTTTCCACTGTTGCGAACCCCTGAACAACATAATTGGGTTGAATGGTTGACGGACCATTTGGGCACTGCACGTCCAGTATTACTGGGCTGCAGCGCCCGGTGTGACGTCACCATAGTTTATGTCAGGGGGTGGAACCTGACATAAAGCAGTATGATCCACGACGACTGAGCAGCGTGGTATCTAGCCTTACTACTCTCCTGTAGTATGATACACGACTGCACTGAGTAGTGGTATTACAGCTTGCTTACTACTCAGTTTCCAGTATTCACTACGGCTTCACTGAGTCCACAGTTTGACGGCCTCAGAGTTACCTGACTGCCTCACTAAGTTACTCCAGCTGGACTTAGTTTCCTGCTGGCACAACGACTGGACTTAGTTTACTGCTGGCCTTACATCGACTTGGTTTCTGCTGGCCTTACATCGACTTGGTTTCTGCTGGCCTTACATCGACTTACCTGCTGGTCTGGCTTCATCTGGCCTGCTGGACAGTATGGCCTTACGACGGGTGTCACTGTGACAGAGTTTGACACAGAGAAAAGGGTGTCTTGTGACACGGACGAGAATGAGTGTTATAACTCGTAGAAAAGGGTGTCTTGTGACACGGATGAGAAGGAGAGTTATAACACGGAGAACAGGGTGTCTTGTGACACGGAGAGACGGTGTGTCTAGTGACACGGACAAGGGTGTCGTGTGTGACACGGTTGAGAAAGTGTGTTATAATTTCAGAGACAAGGGTGTCTTGTGACACGGAGAGTAGGTGGGTTATAACACAGAGACAAGGGTGCCTTGTGGCACGGAAAGAGAAGTGAGTGTCATAACTTTGTGTATCGTGACACTAAGAAATGATAGTTTATGGTTATGTCGTGTGACAGTTTGTCAGGTCTTGTAATATTAGAATGTCGTGTGACTTGACTGGTTAGTCGTGAGACTTAACAATGTGTTTTGTTATACCTTAGTACAAATTATAATACGCTTATGTACAAAGATCATACTCATGCTTTATATTTTATTGTACAGATTATTGTACTATTTATATAATATTTTACTAGTAGAAAATATATATATTTGATCTATTGTGTCTGTATTTTTTTACCTCGGACAAAAACCCTTTATTATTCTATTACGGTATTGCATTATTGGTTATGAGAGCAGATTCCCATAGAATAACAGGCCGAGTAATCGGATTTGTCATAGCTCTCGTAACTAATATTGCAATATTGTAATATATGAGTGGCCTGTCCGGGATGTTTTGTCCGGAGGTTGTTGTCCATGTTTTATATGCTACCGGTTATCTTGTGGTGGGGGTGTTGCGAACCCCTGAACAACATAATTGGGTTGAATGGTTGACGGACCATTTGGGCACTGCACGTCCAGTATTACTGGGCTGCAGCGCCCGGTGACGTCACCATAGTTTATGTCAGGGGTGGAACCTGACATAAAGCAGTATGATCCACGACGACTGAGCAGCGTGGTATCTAGCCTTACTACTCTCCTGTAGTATGATACACGACTGCACTGAGTAGTGGTATTACAGCTTGCTTACTACTCAGTTTCCAGTATTCACTACGGCTTCACTGAGTCCACAGTTTGACGGCCTCAGAGTTACCTGACTGCCTCACTAAGTTACTCCAGCTGGACTTAGTTTCCTGCTGGCACAACGACTGGACTTAGTTTACTGCTGGCCTTACATCGACTTGGTTTCTGCTGGCCTTACATCGACTTGGTTTCTGCTGGCCTTACATCGACTTACCTGCTGGTCTGGCTTCATCTGGCCTGCTGGACAGTATGGCCTTAGACGGGTGTCACTGTGACAGAGTTTGACACAGAAAAAGGGTGTCTTGTGACACGGACGAGAATGAGTGTTATAACTCGTAGAAAAGGGTGTCTTGTGACACGGATGAGAAGGAGAGTTATAACACGGAGAACAGGGTGTCTTGTGACACGGAGAGACGGTGTGTCTAGTGACACGGACAAGGGTGTCGTGTGTGACACGGTTGAGAAAGTGTGTTATAATTTCAGAGACAAGGGTGTCTTGTGACACGGAGAGTAGGTGGGTTATAACACAGAGACAAGGGTGCCTTGTGGCACGGAAAGAGAAGTGAGTGTCATAACTTTGTGTATCGTGACACTAAGAAATGATAGTTTATGGTTATGTCGTGTGACAGTTTGTCAGGTCTTGTAATATTAGAATGTCGTGTGACTTGACTGGTTAGTGTGAGACTTAACAATGTGTTTTGTTATACCTTAGTACAAATTATAATACGCTTATGTACAAAGATCATACTCATGCTTTATATTTTATTGTACAGATTATTGTACTATTTATATAATATTTTACTAGTAGAAAATATATATATATTTGATCTATTGTGTCTGTATTTTTTTACCTCGGACAAAAAACCCTTTATTATTCTATTACGGTATTGCATTATTGGTTATGAGAGCAGATTCCCATAGAATAACAGGCCGAGTAATCGGATTTGTCATAGCTCTCGTAACTAATATTGCAATATTGTAATATCCACACTGTAAGTGTTTTCCACACTGTAAGTGTTTTCCACACTGTAAGTGTTTTCCACAGTGTGGAACGTGTCAGCAATTTCTAAATTACGGATTGAGGTCAATATACACCAATTTGACTTCGATGACGCCTGATTATTACACGATTGTAACAACCAATAAACACACATTGAGTTCACTATTATAGAAAAGAGCGAAACTTAGACTCTCGCTCAGAAACAAACCCTTCCTCTCTTAGAAAACGGAGACTACAATATATCTTTCATACCTTAAAGAGACTGAATGGTTTCGATACACTAACAAGAAGAATTATTTGAAGTGCTGAATGAATCCGTAATTCAAAATAATGGAATGAAATTGAGCAGCAGAAAATGGTATACAATCTTATAGAAAGATTTTTGCAATCGGAACTATAGGAGAATGGAATAACTACTGGCTTATAGTGTAAGAGCAAAGAAAATAATCATTCAAGAATCAACTTGACAGGAAAATTACAAGAATAGGTTTAACTAGATACATTGTGCCTCAGTGGGAGGAACTTTTGAAGCTTGCACGACCACATGCTCTATACACATGTATCTATCAAGACAGCTGGGTCTGACCAAATTGTTCCATTTTCCATAAAACGTGATAATATGTAAAGTATATGGTATATTATTAAGAGAGGACGTAGGAGAGATGTTACCTAGAACACTCGCTAACAAAACCCACTAACATACATCATACATCAGCAGAATCCTAATGTCTGTTAGTGATTGCATAAGAACGTCAGATGACAAAGAGGCAACCAAATCAATAACTGCAGTAGTGGAATACATAGAGAGTTGCGACATTAATAGCAGAAATAGAGCTAACCATGGAAAGAACCACTGCTGCACAGCTCTGTGAGGGGCAGCAGCGTAATGAAAGTAATTTAAGTTAGAAATTGTGGCAATTTCGTAGGGGAAGCTGAGGCCAATGTCTTCCATCTGGTTTTATTTATCTTGTAATTTCCATAGCATTTTTAGAAAATGACATGATAAAAACTTCCCCTTGCTTTCACGCTGGCAGTGAGTGCAGGAAGAGGGAGGGTGTGGAGAGAGCGTTTCACTCTTCTATACTTAAGATACATACATAGAAAATACTCGATCGTGCTTAATCTAGATAGAAGCATACAGTTCTCTCTCTCTCTTTCTCTCACTATCTCTCTCTCTCTCACTATCTCTGTCTCTGTCTCTCTCTCTCACTATCTCTGTCTCTGTCTCTCTCTTATTAAAAACAATAACAAAAGGTTATATGGGTGGTCTCCTTTATTAGTTCCAGTAACGTTACCACCAAGGAAAAATTAAACTCAGAATTATCATTTGGCAGCGAGGGAAGAGCACTGTGTCTGTTATTACTTGACGCAGCTGACAGTATGGTGGTCACTAACAATGTTGTTTATTGGTTACTAACAATGTGATGGTCACTTACAGTGTAGTGGTCACTAACATTGTGGTGGTCACTTACAGTGTAATGGTCACTAACAATATTATGGTCACTAACAATGCGGTGGTCACTTACAGTGTAGTGGTCACTAACAATGTGGTGGTCACTAACAATATTATGGTCATTAACTATGTGGTGGTAACTAACAATGTTGTAGTCACTAACAAGTGGTGGTAACTATCAATGTTGTGGTTTCCACCACAGTGTGGTAGTAGCCACAACATTGTTAGTGGTCTCACAACATTGCAGTGGTCACAACATTGTTAGTGGTCTCTAACAATTGGTGGTAACTAACAATATTGTGGTCACTAACATTGTGGTGGTCACTAACATTGTGGTGGTCACTAACAATATGGTCAATAGCAATGCAGTGCCAATGTGATCAGAGTCCATTTTGGAAGCTGTCCTGGACAACACTGAAAAAGCATACACCAATTTCCCCGTCCCAAATAACAAATCACATGGCTCCTCAGAGTCTTTGACAATGAGCAAACTCCGGGCATTTTACACTGCTCTTATCTTGCAGTTATAATGTATAAGCTACCCATCCCTAGATAGCTTTAATGCCTCCAAACTGCGGCCAGCCACAAGATTTTATGGGCCTGCAGCAATCTGGAATATTTATAAACAGTGAAACTAATAAACCCTCATTTCAGTCACTTCAGTCACTTAAAGTTAAGGATTTTGTTACTTGTAACAATTTATATGTCAAAATTTGTTCAAATTTTAGTTCTAATCTTTTCATTTTTCAGTTATATTCTTCAGTTATGTAACCCCGATGTATGAAGGAAGTATAAGGTTTAATAACAAAAAAAGGCACAATACCGTGACTGGAACAATACACACACAACCCGCACATATAAAAGTCACATTGTAACTTTGTACATGGTTCAAGTCGGACCGAAACGTCGTCGTAAGCTCCTCTCTTTTTATATGTGCGGGTTGTGTGTGTATTATAAGGTTTAATATTATATGGTAAAGGTTTATATTATATGGTGTCTGGTTTATTGATTTCAGCTGATTATCTATTGCATACCTGCTCTGTTAAGATGTATAATTCATGACACATTGACACATGTATAATTGTAAATTATGTTTTTATATAAAAAAAAATTATGGAACGAATAACGAAAAGAACAGTGCAGAGTGAGTGCCGCTGTTTAATGAAAAATGGGACGTCAAGTACTTCTTTGTACAAGCAGGTGATAAAGCCTTGTGTGTCATGCCAAGAAATTGTTGCAGTTTCGAAGTAGTACAATGTACGTCGGCACTATGAGACCAAACATAAACCAAGTTATTCACAGGAACACAGCGTAAGGCAAATTTTGAATAAATGCAATGCAAGTTGCTTTACAAACGAGTTTTTTTTACACAGAAGAGAGCTGAAAATGAAGCCTTAGTCAGTGCCAGTTACAAAGTAGCTTTATGCCTCTGCTGAAAGAAGAAAGCCTTCACCACTGAGTCTAGTGAACTAGGCTTGTTTCATGTTGCGAGGACACTCGTGGAAGATGTATGCTCAAGGATTAATTTCAGCCTCCTCCTATTTGAATACCCACATCCCCAAGCAGTCTATATACCTGGTAAAGTGTATGGTAGAGTTATTATTGAAAAAAATAAGAGTAAGACGGAGAGTAGGATAGCAGATGAACAAGGATACTTTAGGAAGGGTAGGGGTGTATAGACCAAGTGTTTACAGTGAAACATATAGGTGAACAGTATTTGGATAAGAGTAAAGAGGCTTTTGTGGCATTTATGAATAGGGGGGCAATGTGGCAGATGTTGCAAATATGTGGAATAGGAGGTAGGTTATTGAAAGCGGGGAAAAGATTTTACAAGGATAGTGAGGCTCAGGATAGAGTATGAATGCCTTAGACAAGGAAGTGTGATATCACCATAGTTGTTCAATATACTTAAAGATGGGGTTGCGAGAGAAGTGAATGCTCGGGTGATGACAAGAGGTGTGGGGTTAAATGATAAAGAATCTAAAACAAAGTAGGAGTTGTCACAGTTGGTCTGTGTTGTTGACATTGTGCTTTTGGGAGATTCTGAAGAGAAGTTGCAGAGGTTTGGTAGGGTATGTAAAAGAAGAAAATTAAAAGTGAATATAGGAAAGAGTAAGGTGATGAATATAACAAAAAAATTAGGTGATGAACGATTGGATATCAGATTGGAGGGAGAGAGTATGGAAGAGGTGAATGTATTCAGATATATGGGAGTGGACGTGTCAGCAGATGGGTCTATGAAAGATGAGGTGAATCATAGAATTGACGAGGGGAAAAAGATAAGTGGTGCATTGAGGAGTATATGGATACAAAGAACTTTGTCCATGGAAACAAAGAGGGGAATAAATGAGAGTAGAGTTATATCAACGTTCTTATATTTGTGTAAAGCATGGGTGGTGAATGTTGCAACAAGAGAAAGGCTGGAGTCAGTGGAGATGTGTCTGAGGGCAATGGGTGGTGTGAATATTATGCAGAGAATTCGTAGTTTGGAAATTAGGAGGAGGTGTGGGATTACCAAAACTATTATCCAGAGGGCACCTCTGCCAGAGAGAGGCTGTGGGTATCCTGCTCTGGGGTTTTGGCACAATATCGTCCAATCAAGAACTGCTACCAGGATTATCATCAACAGGCTGGTGTGTGAATATCTGCAGCTGGTGTTGGAAAGTGCTACAAGACTCTGCGTTTCCTCTCCCACTTTAGAACCAAGAAAAGTGTTGTGCATGTGAAGTCAGAGGAGAGGTCGGTGAGGGAAGGCCTAATGGAGGAGGAGGCGGCAGAGGGTGAGGGGTAAAACTATTTCCCTCCCCCTTCCCCTTTCCCAAACAAGCGCGCAAAGACCGTGTGCTCTTTTTACGATAATGGAGTGTTCGTTCACCGTGTGTATAGTGTATATAGTGTATAGTGTATAGCATGAGTTTAGCATGTGCACGGTATGTGCATAGCACGTGTCGTGTATAGCGGTGTGTCGTTCATATATTGGTGTTATAGTGACTCCGTCTGGCAGGCCTGCCTAATCACACATCCCCCATACCTTCACCACCTCCACTGCCCACCACAAGGTCGGGAGACCACTCTCCTCTCCCCACCACCACCATGAACCACATTCAGTATGTCATGTGCCATTTTCCCTACGGCCTCCCGGGCTTACCACACAGTTTGAGGTATGGCAGATGATGCAGCCAGCCAGCCACAAAGACAGGGAAACAGTGCAACCAACAATGACAGAAGAGGTACATGTCAGGTGTGTGGAGAGTTTTGAGCACACAACAGAAATGGCCTTATTCGTGCACACAATGGGTGTGCAGGATCACATAGGCCCCCAGCAGAGAGCAACCCACAGCCTCCACAGGCAGATGTCAATCCCAATGGCAACCTCCTCTCTTGCGAAAACCTTCTTCTGGCATTCAAATCCACTGCTAGCAGTACCCTATCCCACATTCCTAAAGCAGCTCGTCCATATTCAGCAGGGAAATTCACAGACCTTCTTAAGCAGGTGAATGGAGGTTCCACTAATTTAGAAGCCCGAGGCACCATTAAAGCATGGCGCAACCTACTCCTGTTTGGCAATGTTTGTCTTGCAGTTCCTGAAAGACGAGGCAAACTGCTAACCACTTCAGTTATCAAGTCGGTACGCAACTACCCAAGAACAGATAATTGTGTCCCTCTGCCCCACCATCACAGGAATCACAGAGGTTGACCCAAGAAAAATTCCACTGAAAACGAGAAAATTTTCGCACACGTTAGGAAAAAAATCGAAGAAGGCAACACAGTGGGAGCAATTAGAATAATTACAAGTGACGACACTGTAGCTCACAAAGATGAGACCACAGCTCAAACACTAAGAGACAAGCATCCGACAAGGGACACCATAGCCATCAACAACAACCCTGAAGGCGATAGTGTCATTTCCAGCAGGATCTGCAGGAGGTTACACTGGAATTCGACCACAACACCTCAAAGAGATGGTAAATCCAATACTCGGTGCATCTGCATCAATCCTCCTCACCGAATTAACAACTTTTGTCAACAACTGCCTGGCTGGGCGAATCCCAGAAGAAATTAAACCTTTCTTTTTTGGAGCCTCATTATGCACTTTGAAGAAGAAGGATGGGGGAATCAGACCCATTGCTGTTGGTAACACCCTTCGCCGTCTAGTTGCCAAAGCAGCAGTAAGAAACATTCGCCTAGAAGCTGCCAGTTTACTCCAGCCACACCAACTAGGCTTTGGGGTCTCTCAAGGCAGTGAAGCCGCAGCTAATGCGGGAAGGACCTACATCAGGGACCTACCAGAAGACAAGGCTGTAGTCAAACTTTACTTTAGAAATGCCTTTATTATGGTGAAGAGAGATGTGGTATTGCCAGCCGTTCTGGATCGGTTTCCCAGTCTCTTTCCCTTCATTTCAGCTGGCTACAGCAAACCCTCGACTCTTTTGTTTGGGGAACATTAAATTCCCTCATCTGAGGGTGTTCAGCAGGGTGATCCACTCGCTCCACTTCTCTTCTGTTTGGCAGTAAGAGAACTAACTTCCAGCCTACGCAGCGAGCTCAACATCTGGTACCTAGATGATGGCACTCTGGCGGGTACTGAGGAGGCCCTGTTAGAGGACCTACAACCGGTGAAGACACAGCAAGAAGCCTTAGGACTCATCCTCAATCCCTCAAAGTGTGAAATCATCACATCAAATCAGGAAATAATTAATGTGGTGCGAACAATCCTCCCAGAAGTCACTCCTACCACTCAATCCAACAGTACCCTCCTGGGAGCACCGCTGGGTCACCAGGCCATCGACACGGTCCTCAAGGACAAAGTGAATGACCTGAAAAGAATGGAGGAGAGAATAAGTGATCTTGATGCCCATGATGCCCTGTATCTCCTCACAAGGTGTCTTACTATGCCACGACTCACTTACTTCTTGAGGTGTGCACCCTCTTTAGACAGCCCAACACTTAACGAGTATGACGCACACCTGAGATCAACCTTTAAGAAGGCACTGAATCTGTCACTAGATGATCGGCAATGGGAGCAGGCAACCCTTCCAGTGCGACTAGGAGGTATAGGGGTGCACAAAGCAACGCAGGTAGCTTTACCTGAATTTCTGTCATCGTGTTTGGCCTCCTGTGGATTAGTCAAGAAGATTGGCCCCGAACGCTTGAGAGATGTGGTGGTAGCTCAGGACCCTAGGTTCATTGAAGCATCCGAGCTATGGGACATCCTGGCAGACTCCTCCAGTAGACCAGCTCCTCCCAAAGAGCACAAACAGTCCCACTGGGACAAACCGATCATGGAAAAAATTGCCAACACAATGCTCACCAACGCTTCAGGAAAGGATAAAGCTCGTCTCCTAGCGGTGAAGGCACCACACTCACGAGATTTCTCATGTACCAACACGTAAGGAGCACTACCTGAGAAAGAGGAGAGGATGAGTCAACAAGACTGGTCCTACTATTCACCTTGAGTAGCGCCGATATTGAGGACGTCACATATGAAAGACCCCCTCGTATCCAGTGATCACGTGGTTCTGAGCTTCGAATATATAGTAGAGTTACTAGTGGAGAGGGAAGCAGGAAGGGCAGGATGAAGGAAGTCAAACTACAAGAGATGGGAATACACAGGCATGAGGAATTTCCTGCACGGATTTAAGTGGGACAGAGAGCTGGCAGGAAAGTCGGTCAACGAAATGATGGAAAGTGTGATAACGATATGCAATGAAGCTGAGGAGAGGTTTGTGTCCAATGGTAACAGAAACAACGAGAAGGCCAGGATGAGCCCATGGGTCACCAAAAGGTGTAGAGAGGGTAAAACCAAGAGTGCTAGAGAATGGAAGAGGTATATAAGGGAAAGAACCGAAGAGAATAAGGAGAGCAGTCGTAGAGCCAGAAATGTGTATGTGCAGGTAAGAAGGAAGGCCCAACAACAATACGAAAATGACATAGCAGCGAAAGCCAAATCTTACCCGAAACTGCTGTACAGCCACATAAAGAGGAGAACAACAGTCAAGAACCAGGTAATCAGGCTGAGGAAGGAAGGAGGGTAGATCACAAGAAAGGACCGTGAAGTATGTGAGGAGCTCAACTTGAGATTCCAAAAAATGTTCACAGAGGAGACAGAAGGGACTCCAGAACGACGGAGAGATGAGGTACTTCATCAAGTGTTGAAAACATTGAATACAACCCGATGAAGAGGTGATGCTGCTGCTAAGCGAAATAGATACCTCAAAGACGATGGGGCCGGATAACATCTCTCCATGGGTCCTGAGAGAGGGAGCAGAGGCGATATGTGTACCACTAACAACAATCTTCAACACATCTATCGAAACAGGGCGACTGCCTGAGGTATGGAAGACAGCAAATGTAGTCCCAATTTTTAAAAAAGGAAACAGACACGAAGCATTAAACTACAGACCAGTGTCACTGGAAAAGATTACTAGGAGGAGAGTGGTCGAGCACCTGGAAAGGAATGAGCTTATCAACGACAGCCAGCATAGTTTCAGGGGCGGGAAATCCTGTGTCACAAACCAACTGGAGTTCTATGACAGGATGACAACAGTAAGACAAGAGAGAGAAGGGTTGGTAGATTGCATTTTCTTGGACTGTAAGAAGGTGTTTGACACAGTCCTTCACAAGAGATTAGTGCAAAAGCTGGAGGACAAGGCAGGGATAACAGGGAAGGCACTGCAATGAATCAGGGAATACCTGTCAAAATGACAACAGAGAGTCATGGTACGTAGCGAGGTGTCAGAATGGACGTCTGTGACGAGCGGGGTCCCACAAGGGTCAGTCCTAGAACCTGTACTGTTCCTGGTATTTGTGAACGACATGACGGTAGGAATAGATTCAGAGGTGTCCTTGTTAGCCGATGATGTGAAGTTGATGAGAAGATTTCAATTGGACGAGGACCAGGCAGAACTACAAAATGATCTGGATAGGCTGCAGGCCTGGTCAAGAATCTGGCTCCTGGTGTTCAACCACACCAAGTACAAAGTCATGAGGATTGGGCAAGGTCAAAGAAGACCGCAGATGGTGTACAGTCTAGGGGGCCAGAGACTACAAACCTCACTCAAGGAAATGTATCTTGGGGTGAGTATAACACCGGGCACTTCTCCCGAGGCCCACATCAAAAAAATAACTGCTGCAGCACATGGGCGCCTAGCAAACCTAAGAACAGAATTCCGACATCTTAATAAGGAATCATTCAGGACACTGTACACCGTGTTCGTTAGGCCCATACTGGAGAACGCAGCACAAGTTTGGAACCCACATCTAGGCAAGCACGTAAGGAAACTAGAGAAAGTGCAAACATTTACAACAAGACTAGTCCCGGAGCTAAGAGGCATGTCCTTCGAGAAGATTTTAAGGTAAATCGACCTGACGACACTGGAGGACAGAAGATATAGGTGGGGATATGATAACGACATATAAAATTCTGAGGGAAATCAATAAAGTGGACAGAGACAGAATGTTCCAGAGATGGGACACAGCAACAAAGGGTCACAGTTGGAAGTTGAAGACTCAGATGAATCAAGGGATGTTAGGAATTATATCTTTAGTCACAGAGTTGTCAGGAAGTGGAATAGTCTGAAAAGTGATGTAGTGGAGGCAGGATCCATACATAGCTTTAAGAAGAGCTATGATGAAGCTCATGGAGCAGGAAGAGTAATCTAGCAGTGACCAGTGAAGAGTCGGGCCCAGGAGCTATGACTCGCCCCCTGCAACCACACACACACACACACACACACACGTACACACACCCGATGGCATGGTGGCTAAAGCTCTCGCTTCACGCACGGAGAGCCCGGGTTCAATTCCCGGCGGGGCAGAAACATTTTGAAGTATTTCCTTACACACACACACACACACACACACACACACACACACACACACACACGTACATAAAACAGGCCTAGTGTCTAATCGACATGTGCCTAGGACAAAATGGTAACTAGCACACGTATACGAACACACACACACACACAAACACACACATCCGGCCCAATCCGGCCTCATCCGGCGATGGGGCCGGACAACATCTCTCCATGGGTCCTGCGAGAGGGAGCAGAGGAGCGATGTGCACCCCTAACACCAATATTCAACACATCTATCGAAACAGGGAGATTACCTGAGGTATGGAAAACAGCAAATGTAGTCCCAATTTTTAAAAAAAGGAGACAGACATGAAGCACTAAACTACAGATCAGTTTCACTGACATGTATAGTATGCAAAGTCATGGAGAAGATTATCAGGAGAAGAGTGGTGGAACACCTAGAAAGGAATGAGCTTATCAAAGACGGCCAAAACGGTTTCATGGACGGAAAATCCTGTGTCACAAACCTACTGGAGTTCTATGACAGGGGTGGGTAGATTGCATTTTATTGAACTGTAAGAAGGCGTTTGACACAGTTCCACACAAGAGATTAGTGAAAAAGCTGGAGGACCAGGCAGGGATAACAGGGAAGGCACTCCAATGGATCAAGGAATACCTGTCAGGAAGACAGCAGCGAGTCATGGTACGTGGAGAGGTGTCAGAGTGGGCGCCTGTGACGAGTGGGTATCCACAAGGGTCAGTCCTAGGACCGGTGCTGTTTCTGGTATTTGTGAACGACATGACGGAAGGAATAGACTCCGAAGTGTCTCTGTTTGCAGATGATGTGAAGATGATGAGAAGAATTCAATCGGACAAGGACCAGGCAGAACTACAAAGGAATCTGGACAGCCTACAAGCCTGGTCCAGCAATTGGCTCCTGAAGTTCAACCCCACAAAGTGCAAAATCATGAAGATTGGGGAAGGGCAAAGTAGACCGCAGACAGAGTACAGTCAAGGGGGCCAGATACTACAAACCTCACTCAAGGAAAAAGTTCTTGGGGTGAGTATAACACCAGGCACATCTCCTGGGCGCACATCAACCAAATAACTGCTGCAGCATAATGGCGCCTAGCAAACCTAAGAACAGCATTCCGACATCTTAATAAGGAATCGTTCAGGACCCTGTACACTGTGTACGTTAGGCCCATATTAGAGTATGCAGCACCAGTTTGGAACCCACATCTAGCCAAGCACGTAAAGAAACTAGAGAAAGTGCAAAGATTTGCAACAAGTCTAGTCCCGGATCTAAGGGTAATGTCCAAAGGAGGAGAGGTTAAGGAAAATCGACCTAACGACACTGGAGGACAGGAGAGATTGGGACGACATGATAACGACATATAAAATACTGAGTGGAATTGATAAGGTGGACAGAGACAGAATGTTCTAGAGATGGGACACAACAACAAGGGGACACAGTTGGAAGCAGAAGAGTCAGATGAATAACATGGATATTAGGAAGTATTTATTCAGTCACAGAGTGGTCAGGAAGAGGTTTGGGAAGCGATGTAGTGGAGGCAGGCTCCATTCATAGCTTTAAGAATAGGTATGAATGGAGGTGACCCAGTAGCGGCCAGTGAAGAGGCGGTGCCAGGAGCTATGACTCGACCCCTGCAACAACAACTAGGTGAGTACACACACACACACGCACGCCCCGATGGCATGGTGGCTAAAGCTCTCACTTATATATAATATATATATATATATATATATATATATATATATATATATATATATATATATATATATATGTCGATGCCGATTAGGTAAAACTGGTCAATTAGCAAGAACTCATCTAAAATTAAGTCCTTTCTAAAATTTTCTCTTATACGTTTAAAGATATATTTTTTTCATTTATGTTAATGTAAAAATTTATAATTTTGTACCAAGAGAAACTTTGAAAACCTACCTAACCTTATTACAAAAAGCGCAATTTAATTTAGCCTAACCCAACTAAATATATTTTAGATACGTTAACATTAATTTAATAATAAACAAACACAATGAAATATATTTTTTTCGTTATGTTCAGAATGATTTTGGCGAAATTATTGCATACACAAATTTTCACTTGTCTTATATGGCAAGGTGAGCGTTGCTATTTAAGCCAAAATCGCAAGTTTTACCTAATCGGCACGACATATATATATATATATATATAAACAGGCCTAGTGTCTAATCGACATATGCATAGGACAAAATGGTAACTAACTAACACTCACACCCTAAACAGCTCAGATATTGAAGACATAACACACGAGAGCCCCCTGGGAGCCAGGGACCATATGGTGGTGAGCTTTGAGTACATTGTAGAGCTACAGGTGGAGAGGGAAAACGGTACCGATAGAGACAAACCAGACTTTAAAAGAGGAAACTACACGGGCATGAGGAATTTCCTGCAGGAGGTTCAGTGGGAAAGGGAAATGGAAGGACAGATAATAAATGAAATGATGGAATACGTAGGAGCAAAGTGCAAGGAGGCAGAGGAACGGTTTATACCCAGAGGAAAAAGATTAAGCAGGAAGGCCAGAAAGAGCCCCTGGTTTACCCAAAGGTGCAGGGAGGCAAAGACTCAGAGTGTCAGAGAATGGAAAAGGTACAGAAGGCAAAGAACCCAAGTAAACAAAGAGATTAGTAGAAGAGCTAGAAGCGAGTATGCACAAGTACGAAGGGAGGCCCAGAAACAGTACGAAAACGACATAGCATCGAAAGTTAAGTCCGACCCGAAACTGATATACAGTCACATCAGAAGGAAGACAACAGTCAAGGACCAGGTGATAAGGCTGAGGAGAGAAGATGGGGAACTCACAAGTAACGATCAAGAGGTATGTGAGGAGCTCAACTTGAGGTTTAAGGAAGTATTCACAGTGGAAGAATTAAGGCAGCTGGGTAGACAGGACGGGGTGCATCACCAACAAGGGATGTATCAAGTGCTAGAGAGCATACACACAACTGAGGAGGAGGTGAAGCAGTTACTCAGTGACCTCGATACCTCAAAGGCGATGGGTCCAGACAATATCTCCCCGTGGGTTCTTCGGGAAGGAGCTGAGGTACTGAGTGTGCCACTTACCATAATATTTAACACATCCCTTGAAACTGGGCAGCTACCTGAGGTATGGAAGAAGGCCAACATAGTCCCCATCTTTAAAAAAGGAGACAGAAAAGAGGCACTAAACTATAGACCGGTGTCACTTACGTGTATAGTGTGCAAAGTCCTGGAGAAAATCATCAGGAAAAGAATGGTGGAGCACCTCGAGCTGAACAGGATAATAAACACCAGACAACACAGATTCCGGGAAGGCAAATCCTGTGTAACAAACCTCCTAGAGTTCTATGATAAAGTAACAGAGGTAAGGCAAGAGAGAGAAGAGTGGGTTGATTGCATTTTCCTGGACTGCAGGAAGGCCTTCGATACAGTTCCTCACATGAGATTAGTAAAGAAGTTGGAAGAATAAGCATGTATAACAGGAAGGGCACTGGAATGGATCAGGGAATACCTCACAGGGAGGCAACAACGGGTCATGGTGCGTGATGAGGTATCACATTGGGCGCCTGTGACGAGTGGTGTACCGCAGGGGTCAGTCCTAGGACCAGTGTCATTCTTGGTATATGTAAATGACATGACGGACGGGATAGACTCAGAAGTGTCTCTGTTCGCAGATGATGTGAAATTAATGAGGAAAATCACATCGGAAGAGGACCAAGCAGGACTTCAAACAGACCTGGATAAGCTTGACATCTGGTCTAGCAACTGGCTTCTCGAATTCAATCCCACCAAATGCAAAGTCATGAAGAGCGGAGAAGGGCAAAGAAGACTGCTGACAGAGTACAGGCTAGGCGGACAAAGGCTACAAACATTGGCAAAGGAGAAAGACCTTGGGGTGAGTATAACGCCAAGCACGTCTCTGGAGGCACACCAACCAGATAACTGCAGCAGCATATGGGCGACTGGCAAACCTAAGATTAGCATTCCGTTACCTTAACAAGGAATCGTTCAAGACACTGTACACCGTGTACGTCAGGCCCATACTAGAATATGCAGCACCAGTCTGGAACCCACACCTGGTCAAGCACGTAAAGAAACTAGAGAAAGTGCAAAGGTTTGCGATAAGGTTAGTTCCACAACTCAGGGGTCTGTCCTATGAAGAAAGGTTGAGGGAAATAGGAGTAACAACACTGGAGGAAAGAAGGGTCAGAGGAGACATGATAACAACATACAAAATACTGCGGGGAATTGACAAGGTAGACAGTGTCAGGATGTTCCAGAGAGGGAACACAGAAACAAGGGGACACAACTGGAAGCTGAAGGCTCAGATGAGTCAAAGGGATGTTAGGAAGCATTTCTTCAGCCACAGAGTAGTCAGGAAGTGGAATAGTCTAGAGAAAGATATAGTGGAGGCAGGAACCATACATAGTTTTAAGACAAGGTATGATAAAGCTCATGGAGCAGGGAGAGCAGAGACCCAGTAGCGGACAGTGAAGAGGCGGGGCCAGGAGCTGAGTCTCGACCCCTGCAACCACAATTACGTGAGTACAATTAGGTGAGTACACACACACACACACAAGGGATACCAGAAAGTGAAGATATTGAAGAAAGTATAGCTGTAATGGAGGCAACTAAATCGAATCAGGGGTTACATATGGACAGGCAGTGGGAGAATGAAAGAGAAAGATCAGTCTTTGTTTATGGGCTCCCGGAAGCTGAAGGGGAAACTTATGAAGCAAGAAGACAAGGGTAGAAAAAAGCAATTGAAAACATCATGAAAGCAATAGGAGAAGATTACGTGACCCAGCTGGCAAATTTTCTGAGAATAGAGGGGTTTGCAAGAGGAAGAATCCGGAAAGTCAAAGTGATTTTCAAGGCAGAATTGACTCGAAACAGGATCCTGCAGGAGAAAGCAAGTCTAAGGGATATATCAGAGTACTGGAGGGTGTATCTTGACCGCAACAAAACACGAGAAGACAGACAGAAACTGAAAAAGAGGGTACAGAGACAAAAGGAGGAAAGAGAGATGGATAGGAGAACCCAGACTCTGGAGGAAGCCCAAATACAATCACCTTCAGATGTCCCCCAACCTGGACAACCCCAAGGCAGCTGTGAGGGAAAAGCCCATAGATAGGAGTGATGGACGTGTGAAGGTCTGTATAAGTGCTAGTAGTGGTAGTCTGCTCGTTGAGGTGGAGTGAGTGTCTAGCTCCAGCTGTACCCCTCCCCTTCTTCTACCCGGAGAGAGCTGACATGGTAGACTCCGGCCAAGGACTACTCACTCGACTAACTACTCCCGTCTCCACTCTAAATCTTCACCGCCACTTCTATCTTATTTTATATTACGAGCTTCACTCTTCATTTTATGTTAAGAACTTCACTCTTTATGTGTTTGAGCTTATGGTAAAGTAAATTGTTTGTCTCACTATTTCTTTTAAAGGCCTTATACCTACTATGTGAATGAATATTAGTGTTGAGTAATTGTCTTTTGGTTTCTCCCACAGTCTTGTGAATCAGCTTGGATCATCTGACTCAAAGTTAAGTGGATGGCTGGAATTCTCTCCAAGTGAGAAGCAGAGTCTTGACCACTAATTTCACTACGCCAGTAGTTCTTATATCTACAATCAAGAAAACCCAGGCAACAGTATTTTACCAGGGGACAACCTTCACCTGAGTCCCTGATACTTCGTTTGTTTGATTTTTGGATGTGGAAACTGTTTGACTGTGGGAAACATCCGTCAAAAGAGTGGGTGTTGACATTCATCGATGCACCAACAACACGGAGTCAAACAACGATTCATAGCTGCAGTGTTAACAAGATCAACACTTATATTAATCTACGTCTATCTGTAAATATCTAGCTTTGGATCAGTTTTAAAATTTTTGTTTTCATTTTTCATTTCTCTTAAGATAGAATTGTTATATTCATATTTAAGTATTTATTATTTACATTTCTTTATATTAAAATAAACTGTTAATGGTTATAGTTATTATTGTCTTTTTCTTTTATAATTTTCCTAAGAAGATTGGCCACAACCTTCACAGCACCCAAACAATCTAACCCATAACACACATGCCATACCCAATCTTTCCACCCACCTCACTACAAACTCCACCTTCACACCAACCACCCATAGTTCCTCATCAGGTCTCCCACTTTCCTAACCCCAACGTACCTCCCAGACTACGGTATTAGAAAAGAAGTTGAAGGTTTGGTATACAAATGCAGATGTTATAACAAATAAATGTGAGGAGTCGCATGAAAGAATCAAAGAGATATCCCTAGACATAATAGCACTCACATAAACGAAACTCACCAGGATAACAGATGCAATCTTTCCACCCGGATATCAAATCCTCAGGAAAGATAGAGGGACG
Source organism: Cherax destructor (assembly GCA_009830355.1). NCBI lineage: Eukaryota > Metazoa > Arthropoda > Malacostraca > Decapoda > Parastacidae > Cherax > Cherax destructor. The sequence goes on from WNWK01009531.1 coordinate 23,141, forward strand.
AGAGGGGGAGGAGGAGTTGCACTGCTCATTAAGAACCGGTAGGGATTTGAGGATGTGGAAAGAATGGATGGAATGGGCGAAAGGGACTACATAGTAGGAACAATTCAGTCTGAGGGTCATAAGGTGGTAATTGCTGCAATGTACAACCCGCCACAGAACTGCAGGAGGCCAAGAGAAGAATACGATGGGAGCAACAGAGCAATGGTAGACACACTAGCCGAGGTAACCAGAAGAGCCCACATGGGGAGAGCAAAGTTACTAGTTATGGGTGATTTCAATCACAAGGAGATTGACTGGGAAAACCTGGAGCCCCATGGAGGTCCTGAATCATGGAGAGCCAAGATGATGGATGTGGTACTGGAAAACCTCATGCATCAACATGTTAGAGACACTACCAGAGAGAGAGGTGGGGATGATCCAGCAAGACTGGACCTAGTATTCACCTTGAGTAGTTCGGACATCGAGGATATCACGTATGAAAGGCCCCTTGGAGCTAGTGATCATTTGGTTCTGTGTTTTGATTATATAGTTGAGCTACAAGTGGAGAGGGGAGCAGGAATAGGAAGGGAGAAACGAAACTACAAAAGGGAGGACTACACAGGCATGGGGAACTTCCTACAAGACGTTCAGTGGGAGAGAGAATTGGCAGGAAAAACAGTAAAAGAAATGATGGAATATGTGACAACCAAATGAAAGGAGGCAGAGGAGAGGTTTGTCCCCAAGGGAAACAGAAGTAACGGGAAAACCAGAAAGAGTCCTTGGTTCACCCAAAGGTGTAGGGAGGCAAATACTAAGTGCACTACAGAATGAAAAAAGTACATAAGACAAAGGAACCAGGAAAATAAAGAGATTAGCTGAAGAGCCAGAAACGAATATGCACAGGTAAGAAGGGAGGCTCAGCTACAATACGAGAATAATATAGCATCAAAAGTCAAGTCTCATCCAAAGCTGTTGTACAGCCACATCAGGAGGAAAACAACAGTCAAGGCCCAGGTAATCAGGTGGAGGAAGGAAGGTGGGGAGTTCACAAGAAACGACCAAGAGGTATGTGAGGAACTCAACATGAGATTTAATTAAAGAAGTATTTATAGAGGAGACAGGAAAGACTCCAGGAATTCAGAATAGGGAGGTATACCAACAAGTGCTGGATGAAATACACACAACTGAGGAGCAGGTGAAGAAGCTGTTATGTGAACTCGATACCTCAAAAGCGGTGGGACCTGACAACATTTCTCCGTGGGTCCTTTGAGAGGGAGCAGAGATGTTTAGTGTGCCACTAACAAAAACCTTCAACACATCCATTGAAACTGGGTATTACAACCTCAGGTTCAATGGCCTGTTAACCTGAGTGTAAAGGGAGCTTGGAGCAAAGAAACACAGTAGAAGATGAATTGAAATTGTATTTCCTTCAAAAATTAGTTAGATTAATTCCAAACTTTTGTCTTTTCCTTCACCAAGTAATTGTGATTATATAAGACTTTTGTCTTTTCCTTCACCATGTATAACAAAGTGCTATTTACACATATGTACACTATATACAAATGAGTAGTGTTTAGTGCACGCCACAGTTGTCTAGGCTAAGCAGCAGCCAAAAGACAGACAACTTTCCACAACCAGCTCTATGCAGGAATTCCAATGACAAACCGCGAGTGGTAACCACGTCACCTTTGTCATTGTTAAACTCGCATTTTAATTGGCTGAACTGAGTCGTTGATTTGATGATGGGGCCCTCATCACCAAACCCTTAACGATGGTTCGCTGGTTGGAGGGGAGCCTATGTGGGTGTGTTTAACATGCTCCGAATAAAGGTTACATACTCTTTGCATGCAACACTCCCACCCCAAGAGGGCTCAGGACTAGGCTTCCACCTCAAATGGGTAGAGTGCCACCATGGCACATTATAATAATGGGACCGCCTTTCCCCTCAACCATCCCACTCATTAGTTAAAGCTAAACTTTTCTCGAGACACAAGTCCATCTTTAAACTTAAGAGTGAGACAGCCGACGGTAGGGCTAACATAGGTCCAAGGTGCCTGCGGTCGGTAGCAGGGCAACCCCCCGCTAAAATAAAAAAAAAGGCTGGTTCTACCCAAAGTCCCTAACAAATCCTAACTAAATACAATGACTTCTGGACAACACATCAGCTAGTGTATTAAATTTTCCAGCAATGTGTATAATTTTTATATTGTAGGGTTGCAACCTAATACTCCAACGCATGAGTCTGGTATTTTTGTTCTTCATGTTCTGGAGATACACCAGAGGGTTGTGATCGCTGTAGATGGAGACCACCTGAGAGGACTGGCCCACGTAGACATCAAAATGCTCTAATGCCAGAAGTAGAGCCAGGCCCTCCTTCTCTATAGTAGAGTAGGCCCTCTGGTGTGGCTGGTATTTGGCAGAGAAAAATGCCACAAGCTGCAACCCATCATCCCCAGATTGCAGAAGCACTGCCCCCACCCCAGACTCACAAGCGTCAATCTGTAAGGAAAATGGTTTTGAAAAGTCTGGAGACAACAGAATGGGTGCAGTACAAAGTAATCTCTTTGCTTTCGTAAATGCATCTTGACATGCTGGGGTCCAAATAAAGGGAACTTTGTGACTGGTAAGTGAGGTTAGAGGTGCAACAATATCTGCAAAATTTTTACAGAATCTTCTATAAAACCCTACCATCCCTAGAAAACGTTGAAGGGATTTCCTGTCAGGGGGAACTGGATAATGTTTAATGGCCAGAATTTTTGCAAATTTAGGGGCCACTTTGCCACTACCTACTGCATGGCCCAGAAAATTAATAGTAGATTGGCCAAATGATGACTTTGATAAATTAACAGTTAAATGAAAACTCTGGAAGGTCTCAAAGAGAGCCTTAAGCCTAAACACATGTTGGTCCCAAGTGTCCGACACAACAACTATGTCATCTAGGTAAGCTGCCGTCCCTTCAAGTCCTTTAATAGCCTGATGGATAAGTCTCTGGAATGATGCAGGAGAGTTTTTCATTCCGAAGGGGGTCACTGTATACTGATAATGACCTCCTGGAATTACGAAGGCAGAGATTTCCTTCGCCTTATCTGTTAAAGGTACTTGATAGTAACCTTTAAGGAGGTCCAATTTGGATACAAAAGTAGCCTTACCCACAAAGTCGATTACATCATCCAGACGTGGCAGAGGATAGGCATCTGCAATTGTGACCTCATTCACCTTACGGTAATCTGTGCACATTCGGAACCCTCCATCAGCTTTGTTAACAAGGATGCACGGTGAAGCCCACGGACTAGATGACTCCTCCACTAACCCATGCTCTAACAGAAATTCTACCTCCTGTTGAAGTAGCTTCTGTTTTTCAGGATTAGCTCTGTAAGGGAGAGTTTAATAGGTTTAGAGTTTCCAACATCTACATCATGATATCCTAATGTACATTTTTTCGGCACATCCGAAAAATATCAGGATAAAACTGTAGGAGCGCAGTTAAATTAGTTACTTGAGACTTGGTCAAACCCAACATTAAAGGTTTAGGGTCCTTGAGGAGGACCGAATTTGGAAGCTTTACATTAATCTCAGAGTGCAAAGAGTCAGGGTCATCAGAGGCAGAGGACAGAGTCATTACTGGAACTTTATCTGGTGTATTAAAAGCTTTAATTTGATTAATGTGGTAAGTTTTGCTTTTTGAGGTCTTGTCAAGGGGAGATACCACATAATTTACATCAGATAATTTACTTACGATTTGCATTGGTCCCGTAAATCTAGCTTTCAAGGTGTGGCCAGGTATAGGCTCCTGTACCAACACCTTATCTCCTGGATGGAAGGAGCGAAATTTTGAGTTTCTGTCATACCTCTGTTTCATCGTATTCTGAGCTGCCTTCAAGTTAGCCTTAGCCAACTGACGTGCTACCTGCAACCTTGAAGAAGGATTGTAGCTGGTTGTGGAGGCGTCTTCTCCCATCCATCCTTCTTTGAGCACACGTAGAGGACCTCGTACATTGTGCCCAAATATCAGCTCAAAAGGACTGTACCCTGTAGACTCTTGCACAGTTTCTCTCATTGCGAATAGCATCAGAGGAAGTGATTCATCCCAGTATGTAGGAAAATGCAAGTAGAATGTTCTCATCATTGTTTTTAACGTCTGATGGAATCTTTCCAAGGCGCCTTGGGACTGAGGATGATAGGCAGTGGATAGGTTATGAACTATTCCTAGCCTAGTTAATGCTTCCCTAAATGCTTTGGCAGTGAAGTTAGTACCTTGATCACTTTGAATAGTTTTAGGAATTCCAAAGCAAGAGATAAACTTAGTTAAAGCTTTAATGATTGCTTTAGTGTTAATACTGCGCATGGGAACTGCCTCTGGATATCTAGTTACTCTATCCATGATTGTGAATAAGTATTGATTTCCAGACTTAGCTTTAGGTAGTGGACCTACACAATCTATTATTAATTCTGAAAAAGGGTCTCCATTAACAGGAATGGGATGGAGAGGTGCAGGTTTAATGGGGTGTCCAGGTTTCCCTACCTGCTGACATTCTGGACAACAGCGAATATGATTCTTTACATCTTGCCTTAACTTTGGCCAAAAGAATTCTTTTGTTATACGGTATTGAGTTTTGGTAATTCCCAAATGGCCTCCTAAAGAAGAATTATGGGCTATATTTAGTATCTGAGACCTAAACTTTCTGGGAACCACTAACTTATCTGTTTGTTGTTTTCCCTCCACCTCCTTACCAGTTTCAGTGCAGACTAAGTAATTATTTTTTAAGAGATATTTCACCGGGTGACCCGAAGTGGATTTACTCATAGCTGCCTCAAAAGCAGAGTTTAGTGAGGAGTCTTTCCGTTGCTCCTCCCGAAAGGACAGTCCCTCAGGCATGGAAACAGAGACATCTGTCAATCCTGCAACCCTGGAATAGGAAGGCTTGATCTGGGGCTGTTAACTAAATTTACGAGGCTCTGGCCAGTTTTCCTCGCAAAACAAATTGATTAGTCCGAGATCAGAGTCGTCCAAGGACGAGTTAACATTCTTATCAGACATCACTTTGGATTGTGCCCGAGTTATGGCCAACATCGGGGAAGAATTAACCATTATGGGTTCTATACATTTAGTAGACTCAATGTTATTACCCAGTAATAGCATTGCATCCTTCATAGAAAATCCCTCCGAGACACCAACAGTCAAATACCCAGTGTAGTATTTACTCTGCACATCGATTTGATGTAAAGGGACAGAAAATACTGCTCCTCCAAAAGCTTCTAACAGAACTGAGGATTGCAAAGAGGTTTGATCAGAAAGAGGTAGTACTCCCTCTCTTATAAGTGAGCAATATGCTCCAGTATCCCTAAAGGTTTTAACTTCCTTTTTCTCTGAATGTTCCTGAAGGGATATTTTACACATACTATAATAGGGGGCCATCCCCTTCTCTACTTCTTCCTGGGACATATTATTAGGGATATTAGAGATTTTCCCAAATGGTTGGGGTTTACTTGGACAATTGGGTCTGATGTGGCCAGGCTTGCCCCAGTTATAACATACCATCTCAGCTTTAACTTTGGCACCTCGTTGATTTTGTGGCTTACGCCACTCTGGATACTGCCGCTTCGAATCCCGTTGAGTAGTTTGATGTTGCTCACCAGGTTGACCAGGAGTGAAGTAACGCTGCTCACCAGGTGTTTTAGTTGACTGCTGACGAGATTCACCTTCATCTTGACTTTTATTTCTCCACTCAGGAACTTTTCTTTGACGATCTCTGCTCATACCAGGCTGTTGAGGAAAGAGATAAGACCGGTCGGACAAGGAGCGGTTAGTTTCAAAAGTATCAGCCAACCTGGCTGCTTCCAATGCCGTAGGCAAGGAATGATCTTGTAAAAACACTCGAACCTCTGGACTAACAGACTCCAGCAGGTTGTCCACTAAAATGAGCTGCTTCAAATTTTCAAAATCAGCGACACCACTTGCCTTGTACCACTTTGTAAAAGCCCTGGTCTGCTGTCTGACAAAGTCAACAGCAGACTGACCCAACTGCCTTCTGCTGAGTTTGAATTCTTTCCTATACTTGGCAGGAATACATTGATAAACCCCAAGAACAGTGGTTTTCACAATACGATAGTTACAAAAATCAGTATTTCCCAGGCTAGAAGTAAATTATTGTGCCTTACCAAACAACGCAGTATGCACCAGTGACGCCCAATGAACCTCAGGCCACCCTAAAGCTCGAGCCTGGTTTTCAAATGCTTCGAAAAACTGTTCAGGCTCTGCTTCAACAAAACGAGGAACAAACTGTACTGCCCTTTGTAAATTGAAGTCATCTACAGTCTGATGGAATTGTCTCCTCTCCTTCTCTCTATCAAACTCCTCCTTAGCAAATGCACGCTGTTCTTTAGTTTGTTCAAGAGTGAGTCTGGCTAGTTCAAGCGCCAGTGAACCAGACTCACCTGTCGATAACCCCACACCTGTGACTTGCTGGTTTTGCTCAGGAGTTTTGTCTCTCCCATTTTGTAGAAACCTCAATGGTGACCTACGATTAACAGCTCTTGTAGAGGGAGAAACACTAGACTGATATGCCATAGTTTCAGTTTGTATTTTACTCCTTATAATATCACGCAGCTGAGCAGCAGTAAGGATACGCTGGTATTCAACACCAATAGAACGAGCGATACGCAAACAACGCTGTAGAGAGAGTTTTGGCAACTTTAGTAGGGTTAACTCAGACACTAACCGTATGACTCGAATAGGTGGCATTAACCCCCAACTTAACACGCTGTAGCGGTATGCACGGTACTAATTGCAGTATACTCATACGATAGCAGAGCTGACACGCAATAGCAAAGCCAATATGCACACACACAATAGCAAGGCTGATACACAATAACAAACCAAATTGCAGAATACTCACAATAGCAGGCTGACCATAGCGAAGCGAATGCAAAAATGAGACACAAAAATTCGTGAAGCGTTGGCAAAGCGTAAGCAATGCCAGATAGCAAGCTATCTAGATACAAGACTAGCTCCTGCGCGAACTTCAACTCTAGGCTCAACTCCTGCTCTAAGTCTCCAAATTCAGCTCCGGGACAGGCTACCTATATTACAACCTCAGGTTCAATGGCCTGTTAACCTGAGTGTAAATGGTGCTTGGAGCAAAGAAACACAGTAGAAGATGAATTGAAATTGTATTTCCTTCAAAAATTAGTTAGATTAATTCCAAACTTTTGTCTTTTCCTTCACCAAGTAATTGTGATTATATAAGACTTTTGTCTTTTCCTTCACCAAGTATAACAAAGTGCTATTTACACATATGTACACTATATACAAAGGAGTAGTGTTTAGTGCACGCCACAGTTGTCTAGGCTAAGCAGCAGCCAAAAGACAGACAACTTTCCACAACCAGCTCTATGCAGGAATTCCAATGACAAACCGCGAGTGGTAACCACGTCACCTTTGTCATTGTTAAACTCGCATTTTAATAGGCTGAACCGAGTCGTTGATTTGATGATGGGGCCCTCATCACCAAACAATTAACGATGGTTCGCTGGTTGGAGGGGAGCCTATGTGGGTGTGTTTAACATGCTCCGAATAAAGGTTACATACTCTTTGCATGCAACACTGGGCAACTACCTGAGGTGTGGAAGATGGCAAATGTAGTCCCAATTTTTAAGAAAGGAGACAGAGACGAGGCATTAAACTACAGACCTGTGTCACTGACGTGTATAGTATGCAAAGTCATGGAGAAGATCATCAGGAGGAGAGTGGTGGAGCACCTAGAAAGACACAAGCTTATAAACGACAACCAGCACGGTTTCAGGGAAGGAAAATCCTGTGTCACAAACCTACTGGAGTTTTATGACAAGGTAACAGAAGTAAGACACGAGAGAGAGGGGTGAATAGACTGCATTTTCTTGGACTGCAAGAAGGCGTTCGACTTAGTTCCTCACAATAGGTTAATGCAAAAGCTAGAGGATCAGGCACACGTAACAGGAAAGGCACTGCAATGGATCAGAGAATATCTGACAGGGTGGCAACAACGAGTCATGGTACGTGACGAGGTGTCAGAGTGGACCACCTGTGACGAGTAGGGTTCCACAAGGGTCAGTCCTAGGACCTGTACTGTTTTTAGTATATTTGAATGACATAACGGAAGGGATAGACTCAGAAGTGTCCCTGTTTGCAGATGATGTGAAGTTAATGAGAAGTATTAAATCAGTTGAGGATCAGGCAGGACTACAAAGAGACCTGGACAGACTACAAACCTAGTCCAGTAAATGGCTCCTTGAATTTAACCCTGCCAAATGTAAAGTCATGAAGATCGGAAAAGGGCAAAGAAGACCGCAGACAGAGTATAATCTAGGTGGCCAAAGACTGCATACCTCACTCAAGGAAAAAGAGTATAATACCGAGCACATCTCCTGAGGCACACATCAATCAGATAACTGCTGCAGCATACGGGCGGCTGGCAAACCTAAGAATAGCGTTCCAATACCTCACTAAGGAATCGTTCAAGACTCTGTACACCATATACGTCAGACCCATACTGGAGTATGCAGCACCAGTTTGGAACCCACACCTGGTCAAGCACGTCAAGAAACTAGAGAAAGTGCAAAGGTTTGCAACAAGACTAGTCCAAAAGCAAAGGGGATTGTCCTATGAAGAAAGGTTAGGAAATCGGCCTGACGACACTAGAGGACAGGAGGGTTAGAGGAGACATGATAACGACATATAAAATACTGCGAGGAATAGATAAGGTGGACAGAGACAAGATGTTCTAGAGAGGGGACACAGAAACAAGGGGTCACAGTTGGAAGTTGAAGACTCCTATGAGTCAAAGGGATGTTAGGAAGTATTTCTTCAGTCATAGAGTTGTCATGAAGTGGAATAGCTTAGAAAGTGAAGTAGTGGAGGCAGGAACCATACATAGTTTTAAGACGAGGCTTGATAAAGCTCATGGAGCAGGGAGAGAGAGGACCTAGTAGCAATCAGTGAAGAGGAGGGACCAGGAGCTATGAATCGACCCCTGCAACCACAAATAGGTGAGTACAAATAGGTGTGTACACACACACACTCAATCACGCTCAAATACAACACAAATACAACATCAACCAAATAACTGCTGCAGCACATGGGCGCCTAGCAAACCTAAGAACAGTATTTCAACATCTTAATAAGGAATCGTTCAGAACCCGGTACACTGTGTACGTTAGGCCCATACTGGGTATGTAGCACCAGTTTGGAACCCACACCTAGCCAAGCATATAAAGAAACTAGAGAAAATGCAAAGGTTTCCAACGCGACTAGTCCCGGAGCTAAGGGGTATGTCCTACGAGGAGAGGTTAAGGAAAATCGACCTGACTACATTGGAAGACAGGAGAGTAAGGGGACACATGATAACGACATATAAAATACTGAGAGGAATTGACAAGGTGGACAGAGACAGAATGTTCCAGAGATGAGACACAGCAACAAGGGGGCACAGCTGGAAGTTGAAGACTCAGATGAATCAGAGGGATGTTAGGAAGTATTTCTTCAGTCACAGAGTGGTCAGGAAGTGGAACAGTTTGGGAAGCGATATAGTGGAGGCAGGATCCATTCATAGCTTTAAGAAGAGGTATGATAATGCTAATGGCGAAGGGAGAGAGACCCAGTAGCGGTCATATATATATATATATATATATATATATATATATATATATATATATATATATATATATATATATATATATATATATATATATATATATATATATATATATATATATATATATATTAGCAGCTGAACAAGAATATTTTCCTAATCTCTTCCTTTTGTTTCAGCTGGATTTAACAAGGAATCAATGCTCCTGTTTGGATAGCATGAAATCACATCATCAGAGGGTGTCCAGCAAGGGGATCCTCTCGTACCATTTCTCTTCTGTATAGCAGTTAGGGAAATCACAGTCAGACTGACCAGTGAGCTAAACATCTGGTTCCTGGATGATGGCACACTAGCAGGTACAAAGGAGTCCCTTCTAGATGATCTTACACAGGTGATGACACGGGGACAGGAAATAGGTCTCATCTTGAATCCATCCAAATGTGAAATCATCTCAGCCAATCAACAAGTAATAGATGCAGTGAGATCAAAACTTCCTGGACAATCAGTCATTGCCCCCACAAATAGCGTCTTCCTTAGGGCCCCTCTGGGAACCGATGCCATTGACACAATTTTCAGGAAGAAACTGGAAGAGTTGATTAGAATGGAACAACGAATAGGCAATCTCGACATCCATGATGCCTTGTATCTTGTCACCATGTGCTTGAGTCTGCCCAGGTTAACATATTTCCTAAGATGTGCACCTTCATATGATAACCCTATACTGCACCAATATGACAGTATCCTGAGGGAGATTTTTACGAAAGTAAATAACCTTACTCTAGAAGATGGACAGTGGGACCAAGTTACACTTCCAGTCAGACTAGGAGGCATTGGTGTCCGCAAGTCATCACAGATTGCGCTACCTGCTTTCCTGTCCTCATGCGTTGCATCCAGTGGACTTGTAGCAGTGATTCTTCTTGAACATCTTAGGGACGAGATTGAAGTCCATGACCAGAAGATCATTGAGGGAACCATGATCTGGGTCAATCTAATGGGCTCTGAAACTAGACCTGCTACCCCGAACAACTACAAACAGTCATACTGGGATGGCTCAGTAGTGGAGAACATAGCCTGAACAATGCATCAAAGTGTGACGGGGAAGGTGAGAGCCAATCATGCTGGGGACTTCCTGTTGGCTGTTCCCAACTCCAGCCTTGGCATACGCCTCGACCCAGAGTCCATCCGCATTGGTGTTGCCCTTCGACTTGCCGCCACTATTCTCGCCGAACACAGGTGTATTTGTGGCAGTGAGCAGCAGACCGATTCAGGTACCATTGACTTTTGTGCCGTAAATCTGAGGGAAAGATTGCAAGACATGAAAAGGTTAATAACATTATCAAGAGGAGCCTCACAACAAGGAAGCCACCCCAACTATGCAGATCTGATGGCAGCCAAAAGCGTCCAGATAGTATCCCACTTCAAGCCTGGACAGACGGCAAGCAGGTGGTGTGGGACTACACATGTGCATCTACCTTTGCTGATACCTATCTCCAATACACCAGAGAGGATGGACGAACAGCTGACAGCTTCAGGAAGTCACAAAAATCTAGTAAATATGGAGAACTTGCCCATCATTATATGTTTGTTCCCATATGCTCATCGAGTGTAAAAAAATATAGGGGAATAAGTTTGTTAAGTATTCCTGGTAAAGTGTATGGTAGAGTTATTATTGAAAGAATTAAGAGAGGTAGCTTACTGAAAGCAATGAAGAGTCTTTACCCCTTTCAGGGTCCAAGCCGTAAATCTACTCATTGTCCATAGGGTCCAAACCGTAGATCTACGCCATGAGCTCAGCTCATTCAGATTAGCTGTGATCGGTAAATTTGGGCCTAGATATGAGAGAATGCATCTATGTAGTAAGTGTGCACCATATAAAGTAAATCCTGAAGCACGCAGTGCATCATGAGAAAAAAAACTGCGACTTTGTTTTTCGATTAAAACAGCAAATTTGTGGTGTATTTTCATATGTTTTTTATGGTTGTATTTGCGGCTTCTTGGTCCATTCGATAGAATGGAAGATATGTTACATAAATAAAGACGATTTTGATTTGTTTTAGTAATGAAAATGGCATCTAATTGAGCTCAAAGTAGCGGAATTGTTTGATTTTGCTGATTTTAAAGAGTAAACAAATCACATCACACGACCAATACACGTCAACTGGTGGGTCTAATATACGTTTACAAATGCACTGATAGTGTTTATATAATTATTACAATATTGCATAAGAGTAATTCATTTATTTTTTATGTGAATAAAAATTCCTTATGTAAATAAAAAATAAAAATGGAATTCATCCTAAAAATCCGGGAAACGTAACTAATAAACAGACGAAATGTTATTTTAGTGCCAGGAATGCCTGCATTGTTTATTCTGGACGCTGTTTTGAAATTGGAATATTTTGAACTTTGTGTGAAATTGGCGAAATTACTAATTTCTGATCACTTTATTGGCTACATGAAATAGTTGATTAGGCAGTTTATTGTGCTCAATCGATAAAATAGAAGTAATACTAACGAAATAGCTAAGAATTTGGCCAAATGGAATAATGTAATTGGCCGAAAACAGTAGTCAAATTGGTCAAAATCGCAGAAATGTAAATATTTCTGACACTCAAATTCGCGATAGTATAATTTCGTCAGTTTTCCACTAAATTTCGTACTTTTTGTTTTATTACCTTCAGAAAAAGATTATCTACCATTTCATAAAAAAAAATGGAAATTCTTGGACACTGTGGACAATGCGTAGATCTACTGGTTGGACACTGAAAGGGTTACGAAGATAGGGAGGCTCAGGTTAGAATATGTAGGTGAGAAGGAGATTATTTCCAAGTAAACGTAGGCCTTAAACAGGGATGTGTGATGTCACCATGGTTGTTCAATATATTTATAGATGGAGTTGTAAGAGAAGTGAATGCTCGGGTGTTGGCAAGAGGTGTGGTGTTAAAAGATAAAGAATCTAACACAAAGTCGGAGTTGTCACAGCTGCTTTTTGCTGATGACACTGTGCTTTTGGGGGATTTTGAAGAGAAGTTGCAAAGGTTGGTGGATGAGTTTGGTAGGGTATGTAAAAGAAGGAAATTAAAGTGAATATTGGAAAGTGAAAGGTGATGAGGATAACCAGAAATTTAGGTAACGGAAGATTGGATATCAAATTGGAGGGAGAGAGTATGGAAGAGGTGAATGTGTTTTGAAATTTGGGGGTGGACGTGCCAGCTGATGGGTCTATAAAAGATGAGGTGAGTCATAGAACTGACGAGAGGAAAAAGGTGAGTGGTTCACTGAGGAGTCTGTGGAGATAAAAAATTCTATCTGTGAAAGCAAAGAGGGGAATGTATGAGAGTATAATTATACCAACACTCTTGTATGGGTGTGAGGCATGGGTGGTGAATGTTGCAACAAGGAGCAGGCAGGAGGCAGTGAAGTTATAATGTCTGTGGACAATGTTTGGTGTGAATATAATAAAGAGAATCCATAGTTTGGAGATTTGGAGGAGGTGTGGGATTACCAAAACTATTATCCAGAGGGCTGAGGAGGGGTTATTGAGATGGTTTGGACATGAAGAGAGGGTGGAAGGAAATAGAATATCTTCGAGAGTTAATAAATCTGTAGTGGAGGGAAGGCGGGGTAGGGGTCGCCTAGGAAAGGTTGGAGGGAGGGGGTAAAGGAGGTTTTGTGTGCGAGGGGCTTTGACTTCCAGCAAGCGTGCGTGGAGTGTGAACTAGGTAACATTTATGAAAAGATTCAGGAGAATCGGTAGGCCGGACTTGATTCCTGGAATGTGAAGTACAGTGTCAGGCTCTCTAAAACAGGGAAGTTAATGTTGCAGTTTTATAAATGCCTCTGGCAAGACAGTGATGGAATGAATGATGATGAAAGTTTTTCTTTTTCGGGCCACCCTGCCTTGGTGGGAAACGGCCGATGTGTTAATAAAATAAAAAGTAAGTTTAAATGAGTTTTTGACAATTTACAAATTTTGCTTATATATATATATATATATATATATATATATATATATATGCATGTACTCACCTAATAGTACTCACTTAACTGTGGTTACAGTGGTCGAGTCACTTCTCCTAACTCTGCCTCTTCACTGTCCCTACTAGGTCACTCTTCCTGCTCAATGACTTTGACCATACCTCTTCTTAAAGCTCTTTATCGATTCTTCCTTTACTACTTCACTTCCCAGACAATTCCACTTCATGACAACTCTATAACTAAAGAAATTATTCCTAACATCCCTGCGACTCATCTGAGTCTTCGACTTCCAATTGTGACCCCTTGTTGCTGTGTCCCATCTCTGGAACATCCTGTCTCTCTCCACCTATTCGATTCGTCTCAGTATTTTTTTTGTCTATCTATTCTGTCCTCTAGAGTCGTTAGGTCAATTGCTCTTAACCTCTCCTCGTTGGGCATGCCCGCTAGCTCCGGGAATATTCTTGTTGTAAACCTTTGCGCTTTCTCAAAATTTCCTTAAGTGCTTGGCTAGGTGTGTGTTCCAAATTGGTGATGTATACTGTAATACGAGGCTGACGTACACGTTTACAGGGTCCTGAACGGTTCGTTACTGATATGTCGGAATGTTGTTCTTAGGTTTGCTAGGAGCTTATATATTGCAGCAGTTATTTGGTTGATTGTGTGCCTCAGGAGATGTGCTCGGTATTATGCTCACCCTAAGATACTTTTTCTTGAGTGAAGTTTGTAGATTATGACCTGCTAGACTATATTCCTTCTACGGTTTTCTGTGCCCCTCCCCAATCTTCATGACTTCGTAGTGGTGAGGTTGAAATCTCGGAGCCATTTTCTGGACCAGGCCTGTAGCCTGTCCAGATCCCTTTGTAGTCCTGCCTGGTCCTCCTCCAATTGAATTCTCTTAATGAACTTCAAATCGTCTTCAAGCATTTACACTGCTGAGTCAATTCCTTCTGGCATGTCCTTCACATATACCGGAAACAGTCCTAGGACTGACTCCTGGATAACCCCGCTCATCACAGGCGCCCACTGACACCTCTCCGTGTACCATGACTCGCTGATGTCTTCCCGTCTGGTATTATCTGATCCATAGCAGTGCCTTCCCTGTTATACCTGCCTGATCCTCCAGCTTTTGCACTAATCTCTTGATTAAAACTGTTTCAAAAGTCTTCTTTCAGTTTAGGAAAATGCAGTCTTCCCACCCCTCTCTCACATGTCTTACTGCTCTCACCATGTCGTAGATTTCCAGTAGGTTTGTGACACAGGATTTCCCGTCCCTTAAACCGTGCTGGTTGTCACTGATAAGCTCATTGCTTTTTAGGTGCTCCACCATTCTTCTGATAATCTTCTCCATGACTTTGCATACTAAACATGTGAGTGACATTGGTATGTAGTTTAATGTTTCGTGTCTGTCTACATTTTTTAAAACCTGAGACAATATTTGTTGTCTTTAATACCTCAGGAAGTCGCCTTGTTTCGATAGAGTTTTTTTTTTTTTATTAACACATCGGCCGATTCCCACCAAGGCAGGGTGGCCCGAAAAAGAAAAACTTTCATCATCATTCACTCCATCACTGTCTTGCCAGAAGGGTGCTTTACACTACAGTTATAAAACTGCAACATTTACACCCCTCCTTCAGAGTGCCGGCACTGTACTTCCCATCTCCAGAACTCAAGTCCGGCCTGCCGGTTTCCCTGAATCCCTTCATAAATGTTACTTTGCTCACACTCCAACAGCACGTCAAGTATTAAAAACCATATGCCTCCATTCACTCCTATCAAATACGCTCACACATGCTTGCTGGAAATCCAAGCCCCTCGCACACAAAACTTCCTTTACCCCTCCCTCCAACCTTTCCTAGGCCGACCCCTACCCCGCCTTCCCTCCACTACAGATTTATACACCTCGAAGTCACTCTGTCTCGTTCCATTCTCTCTACATGTCCAAACCACCTCAACAACCCCTCCTCAGCTCTCTGGACAATCGTTTTGGTAATCCCGCACCTCCTCCTAATTTCCAAACTCCGAATTCTCTGCATTATATTCACACCACACATTGACCTCAGACATGACATCTCCACTGCCTCCAGCCTTCTCCTCGTTGCAACATTCATCACCCATGCTTCACACCCATATAAGAGCGTTGGTATAACTATACTCTCATACATTCCCTCTTTACTTCCATGGACAAGGTTCTTTGTCTCCACAGACTCGAAGTGCTCCACTCACCCTTTTCCCTCATCAATTCTATGATTCACCTCATCCTTCATAGACCCATCCGCCGACATGTCCACTCCCAAATATCTGAATACATTCACCTCCTCCATACTCTCTCCCTCCAATCTGATATCCAATCTTTCGTCACCTATTCTTTTTGTTATCCTCATCACCTTACTCTTTCCTATATTCACTTTCAATTTTCTTCTTTTACACACCCTACCAAATTCATCCACCAACCTCTGCAGCTTCTCTTCAGAATCTCCCAAAAGCACAGTGTCATCAGCAAAAAGCAACTGTGACAACTCCCACTTTGTATTTGCTTCTTTATCTTTTAGCCCAACACCTCTTGCCAAGACCCTCGCATTCACTTCTCTTACAACCCCATCTATAAATATATTGAACAACCACGGTGACATCACACATCCTTGTCTAAGGCCCACTTTTACTGGGAAATAGTCCCCTTCCCTCCTACACACTCTAACCTGAGCCTCACTATCCTCATAAAAACTCTTCACTGCTTTCAGTAACCTTCCTCCTATTCCATACACCTGCAACATCTGCCACATTGCCCCCCTATCTACCCTATCATACGCCTTTTCCAAATCCATAAATGCCACAAAAACATCTTTACCCTTATCCAAATACTGTTCACCTATATGTTTCACTGTAAACACTTGGTCTACACACCCCCTACCTTTCCTAAAGCCCCCTTGTTCATCTGCTATCCTGCTTTCTGTTTTACTCTTAATTCTTTCAATAATAACTCTACCATACACTTTACCAGGTACACTCAACAGACTTATTCCCCTATCCCTATGTCCCCTTTGCCTTTATACAAAGGAACAATACACGCTCTCTGCCAATCCCTAGGTACCTTACCCTCTTCCATACATTTATTAAATAATAGCACCAACCACTCCAAAATTATATCCCCACCTGCTTTTAACATTTCTATCTTTATCCCATCAATCCCAGCTGCCTTACCCCCTTTCATTCTACCCACTGCCTCACGAACTTCCCCTACACCCACAACTGGCTCTTCCACACTCCTACAAGATGTTATTCCTCCTTGCCCTACACACGAAATCACAGCTTCCCTGTCTTCATCAACATTTAACAAATCCTCAAAATATTCTCTCCATCTTCCCGATACCTCTAACTCTCCTCTCCTATTTTTAACTGTCAAATCCATTTGTTCTCTAGGCTTCCTCAACTTATTAATCTCATTCCAAAACTTTTTCTTATTTTCAACAAAATTTGCTGATAACATCTCACCCACTCTCTCATCTGCTCTCTTTTTACATTGCTTCACCACTCTTTTAACCTCTCTTTTTCTCTCCATATACTCTTCCCTCCTTGCATCACTTCTACTTTGTAAAAACCTCTCATATGCTAACTTTTTCTCCCTTACTACTCTCTTTACATCATCATTCCACCAATCGCTCCTCTTCCCTCCCGCACCCACTCGCCTGTAACCACAAACTTCTGCTGAACACTCTAACACTACATTTTTAAATCTACCCCATACATTTTCGACCCCTTTGCCTACACTCTCACTAGCCCATCTATCCTCCAATAGTTGTTTATATCTTACCCTAACTGCCTCCTCTTTTAGTTTATAAACCTTCACCTCTCTTTTACTTACTGATTATATTTTCCTTGTATCCCATCTACCTTTTACTCCCACTGTAGCTATAACTAAAAAGTGATCTGATATATCTGTAGCCCCTCTATAAACATGTACATCCTGAAGTCTACTCAACAGTCTTTTATCTATCAATACATAGTCCAACAAACTACTGTCATTACGCCCTACATCATATCTTGTATACTTATTTATCCTCTTTTTCTTAAAATATGTATTACCTATAACTAAACCCCTTTCTATACAAAGTTCAATCAAAGGGCTCCCATTATCATTTACACCTGGCACCCCAAACTTACCTACTACACCCTCTCTGCATGTTTCTCCCACTTTAGCATTTAGGTCCCCTACCACAATTATTCTCTCATTTGGTTCAAAAGTTCCTATACATTCGCTTAACATCTCCCAAAATCTCTCGCTCTCCTCTACACTCCTCTCTTCTCCAGGTGCATACACGCTTATTATGACCCACTTTTCGCATCCGACCCTTATTTTAATCCACATAATCCTTGAATTTACACATTTATATTCCCTCTTTTCCTTCCATAACTGATCCTTCAACATTATTGCTACCCCTTCCTTAGCTCTAACTCTCTCAGATACTCCTGACTTAATCCCATTTATTTCTCCCCACTGAAACTCGCCTACCCCCTTCAGCTTTGTTTCGCTTAGGGCCAGGACATCCAACTTCTTTTCATTCATAACATCGGCAATCATCTCTTTCTTATCATCCGCACTACATCCACGCACATTCAGACAACCCAATTTTATAAAGTTTTTCCTCTTCTCGTTTTTAGTAGATTTGTACAGGAGAAGGGGTTACTAGCCCATTGCTCCCGGCATCTTAGTCGCCTCATACGACACGCATGGCTTACGGAGGAAAGATTCTTTTCCACTTCCCCATGGACAATAGAGAAAATAAAAGGAACAAGAGCTATTAAGAAAAAGAAGAAAAACTTAGATGTGTGTATGTATATATATATATGCATGTGTATGCCAGTGTAGTGTGACCTAAAGTGTAAGTAGAAGTAGCTAGATATACCTGTTATCCTCGATAGAGTTGTTGAAGATTATTATTAGTGGTACACAGAGTTCCTCTGCTTCCTCTACCAGGACGCATGGAGAGATGTTATCCGGCCCCATCGCCTTTGAAGTGTCTAGCCCGCTTAACAGCCTCTTCACCTCCTCGGTTGTATGCATTGTGTCCAGCCTCGCTAGTGTATACCACCTCTCCGTCTTTATGGAGTCCCTTCTGTATCCTCTGTGAATACTTCTTTTAATATCTTGCTGTGCTCCTTACATACTTTTCGGTCGTTTCTTGTGAACTCCCCTCCTTCCTTCCTCAGGCTGATTACCTGGTCCTTGACTGTTGTTTTCCTCCTGATGTGGCTGTACAAGATCTCCGATCTTGGTTTGGCTTTCGCTGCCATGTCATTTTCGTATTGTCGTTGGGCCTCCTTCCTTACCTGAGCATATTCATATCTGGCTCTACGAATGCTCTGCTTTCTACACCTTTGAGTGAATCAAGGGCTCGTCCTGGCTTTCTCGTTATTTGTTTCCTTGGGTACAAACCTCTGCTATGATTTCTTGCATATTGTTGTCACAAATTCCATCATCTCATTTACTGATATTCCTGCCAGTTCTCTGTCCCACTGAATCTAGTGCAGGAAATTCCTCATGCCTGTGTAGTCCATTCTCTTGTAGTTTGGGTTCATATGTCCTGCCTTTCCTGCTTCATTTCCCACTTGTAACTCTACTATGTATTCGAAGCTCAGAACCATGTGGTTGCTGGCCCCGAGGGGTCTTTCGTATGAGATGTCCTTAATATCTGCACTACCCAAGGTGAATACTAGGTCCAGTCCTGCTGGTTCGTCCTCTCCTCTCCTCTCTCTCTGGTAGTGTCCCTTACGTGTTGGTACATAATGTTTTCCAGTACCCCCTCCAACAGCACTTCCATGTTTCTGGGCCCGCGTGTATCTCCAGGTTTTCCTGGTCAATTTATCTGTGCTTGAAGTCACTTACAATCAGTAGTTTTGCCCTGCCCACATGGCACCTTCTGGCCACTTCAGCCACTATGTCAACCATCTCTCTGTTACTCTCATCACATTCTTGTCTTGGCCTCCTGCTATTCTGTGGGTGGTTATACATCACTGCAATTACCACCTTGAGACCTCCAGACTGAAGTCTTCCAGTTATGTAATTTCTTGGTTTTCCTCTGTCTCCTCTCTCCAGCTCCTCAAAATCCTATTGGTTTTTGATGAACAGTTCCACTCCTCCTCCCCCCCTGTTCCCTCTGTCTTTCCTGAGGAAAGTTGGAAACATGGCATGTGTTATTATTCCTGTGTGCTTGATTTCTGTAAAAGCTATGATGTCTAGTGATGCCTCTTTGATTATTTATGCCACTTCTTACACTTATTTGTTATTCCATCAGCAGTGGTGTACAATACCTTAAGTTTCCTCGCCAACACTGTATTCTGGGGGGGTTGTTGGGTTTGGGGAGAGGGGGACCTGGCAGGGTACTATGGGATTCTACTGCAAACAATGGGGTGGGGGCTGTGAGTGTGGAGTGTAATTTGTATTGGGATAGTGTGTTTGGCTGTGGGGGTTCTGGGGGTGGTTCTGTGGGTGTTTGCACTTGTTGCTCCTCCCGGCTCTGGTTGTACCTTGTTGAGTCTGTCCTTGTCTCTCCCGCTAGCCCTTTTCGTTTCTGTGTCCTCTCCCTCAGCTGCTGTTGTTCTGTACTCGATGTGTCGCGGTCTATGAACACCTTCCTGTATGTTGATGATTCCTTCAACCGTGTTATCTACTGCAGGATCCTCTTCCTCATTGTTTCTGTGTGTGTGTGTGTGTGTGTGTGTGTGTGTGTGTGTGTGTGTGTTTATGTGTGTGTGTTAGTTACCATTTTGTCCTAGGCACATGTCGATTAGACACTAGGCCTGTTGTATATATATGTGTGTGTGTGTGTGTGTAACGAAACACTTCGAAATGCTTCAGCCCCGCCGGGAATTAAACCCGGGCCCTCCGTGCGTGAAGCAAGAGCGCTAGCCACCATGGCCATCGGTGCAGTGTGTGTACTCACCTAATTGTACTCACCTAATTGTGGTTGCAGGGGTCGAGACTCAGCTCCTGGCCCCGCCTCTTCGCTGTCCGCTACTGGGTCTGTGTGTGTGTGTGTGTGTGTGCGCGCATTTCTTTATGTGTGTGTATGTGTGTTTTCGTGTGTATGTCTATGTATTCTTTTGCTGTAGTAAAACATTTTTTTCGCAATTTAGTTGCTTTGGTGAACCATTGGCCTTTTTTTCGTCTAGCTGAACACAAATAGCTCTTGGTTCTCTTTGTCAGTGCATGGGCAAAATCCTAAGTCTCTATTTATCTTTTTTATCAGGAAATATAGAATCCTGGAACCCAACGTTATGAACCGAAAGATAGATGCGATCAATACAGGCTGTTACTGGTAAGAGAGTCACTATCTATAAAAACATTGAAGCAGATAAAACAGTTTTACCACCAGCAAACATTGTTTGTAATAAAGTTGTGATTCTCTCTCATGGAGTGATCATAGAATGATAATTTTCCTTTCCCGGTAGCCATGATATATCACGAAGAACTAAGAGTCAGTTCTCCAGGGTTCAAATTGAATGAAAATGCTATAAAAATGGCATCTTGAGTCACTCTTATGGTGGATACTAATTATATCATAAATATGAATAAGATTTTTAAATCGAACTGGTCCTTTACACGAGGCTTCTATTTTCCTTGAAAAAGTTTCGTTTAATGCAATTTTTTAAAAATATTTTCATGGATATATACGAAGGAATCTTGTTTCAACAAAATTAAAACTGTAATGACTGAATACAAGCTATACAAAAAAACAATAATGATTACATCACATATTGTATAATTGGTGCCAACGTAAAATAAGTTTGAAATATTACCCTAATATAACAAATATTTCCATGTAAATTTCATTTTTTTTATTTCTGCAAATAGGTAAAATAACTTTCAAAGACTTCATCGCTTGATATCACCTTTGTTGACTTGTAGCAACCATCAATGGTCTTGGTAGTTACATCTGTGCAGTGTAAAGTAACTCATGAGTCGCGCATAATATTTACTTTGATACCTCAGTTGGAAATCACTTCATGCGCTGTGGAATGTTCTTAACTTTATTCTTCTTTCTAATCACACCTGATCAGAGACCTTGGGAGACCTTGGGAGCATGGGGGAAAAATGCAACACGTTTCCTTAAATAACTGGGTTCCAGACTCATCGACACCACCAGGGACCCAAGGGCAGCAACTTTCATGTTCCAGTGCCTAAGCGTAGCCATCCAGAGTGGAAATGCATGATGCATACTGGGCTCGCGTCCGGTTTCGGAGGAGCTGGAGGAGATTCATAATTTTTGATATATTGTACCAATGTATTCATGTTCATGTGTGTGTTTTCTGTCAATGTATTCTGTCTATTAATAAAACACTCATATAACATATATAAGGAGTGGTAGGAGAAGAAAATATTCAAACAGCTCTGGGGAGAACCTCGAGTTTTCCCTGAGGTACGTTTATTGTCTTCTCTGAGGATGAGGGTTCCCAGTAAAGTTCTAGAGGTGGTACCTCCTTATATTTATATATATGAGAAAAAATTCTCAGGTGTTTTCGTTTTCCATATTATTTTAATGTGGTTTTATGTAAGTGTTCCATGTCTTAGTTCCATCTTTTGATTACATCTACTTGTTCCATCATCTGGTTCCGTGTCTTAGCTCCTTTTGGTTCCATTTCTTGATTCAATCTTATGGTTCCATTTCTTAGTTCAATCTTTTGGTTCAATCTTCTAGTTCTATCTCCTGGTTCCATTTCCTAGTTGCATCTGATGCTTACATTTCTTGGTTCCATCTCCTGGTTCCATTTCCTAGTTCCATCTCCTAGTTACATTTCCTGGTTCCGTCTCCTGGTTCCATCTCCTGGTTCAATCTCCTAGTCCCATCTCCTGGTTCCATCTTCTAGTTATATATCCTGGTTCAATCTCCTGGTCCCATCTCCTGGTTCCATTTCCTGGTACAATATCCTGGTCCCATCTCCTGGTTCCATCCTCTGGTTCCGTCTCCTGGTTCTATTTTCTTCTTCCATCTCCTTGTTCCATCTATTGGTCCCATTTCCTGGCTTCGTCTTCTGGTTCCATTTCCTCGTCCCATCTCATGGTTCCATCTTCTCGTTTCATCTCCTAGTCCCATTTGCTAGTTCCATCTCCTGGTTCAATTTCCTGGTTCAATTTCCTGGGGTCTATCACCTGGTTCTATTTCCTGGTTACATCTTCTGGTTACCTCTCCTGGTTCCATCTTCTGGTTACCTCTCCTGGTTACATCTTCTGGTTACCTCTCCTGGTTCCATCTTCTGGTTCCATCTTTTGGTTACCTCTCCTGGTTACATCTGGTTACCTCTCCTGGTTCCATCTTCTGGTTACCTCTCCTGGTTCCATCTTCTGGTTACATATCTTGGTTCCACGTTTTGGCTCCATTTCCTGGTTCCATCTCCTGGTTCCAGCACGAACATGAAGCACCATTTAACACATGCGAGCAGCTGTGGCAGTAACCCACAACACCGTATATTTTGCCTGATATGTTGGTATGTGGGAACAGCTCTTCCTGGAGCTGGAGTGTGCCACTGTAATGGGAATAGTGCCGCCTGAGATGGCACTACAGGCGTGTAAAGTAGGAACACCGTCGCATAATGTAGGAATTGTGTCGCAAGAAAAGGTAATCGAGTCTTGAGGAGTAAGGATGGGCTTTTTGATAAAGGAAGGTATTTACGTTGTGGAGAAATAATGGTATTTGATACTAGAGTGTGTTGATATGGTTTTGTCAGATCGTAGAATTCTTGTTGATATAATGTATCTAGATACTGAAATTGACGTTGATATTGTGTTGTTGGTGTGTTGCGTGCAAATGGAGGAGCTTGTTACTGTAATGGATTTCAGTACTGTGTTGTTTGAAACAAGGATGTTTTGTTGATATAATGTTGCTGCATACCTGAAGTGTTGTAAAAAAAGTGTCCCTGAATCTTACAATAGTTGTTGATATAGTGTTGGTGAATGTTAGAATACTTGTTGATATAGTGTTGGTGAATGTTAGAATAGTTGTTGATAGAATGCTACTGTATGTTAGAATAACTGTTGATAGAATGTTAGAATAGTTGTTGATAGAATACTACTGTATGTTAGAATAATTGTTGATAGAATGTTGCTGAATGTTTGAATAGTTGTTGATAAAATACTACTGGATTTTAAAATAGTTTTTGATGTAGTGTTGCTTAGAGTTAGACATGTTGTTGATTATCTTCCTGGATAAAATACTGCTGAGTTAATAATACTTTTCTGAATACAGGGATGTATGTTGATATAGTATTACTGTATGGCCGAGTATTGCTTCCTGGATGCTAGAATACTGAGTTGAAATAGAGTTCTTGATTCTAAAATTTTGAGTTACCATAGCTTTCTTTACATCTAAGTTGATTGCTGATACAGAGTTGCTGAGTGGTTGAACATTGTGTTGATATTGTGTTCTTGTATACTAGAATGACCTGTATATTATATTGTTGCTGGAAGTTTGAATCTGTTGTTCTTACAATGCAAGAGGATGCTAGAAAGTAATGTTGTTATTGTGTTGTTAGATACTAGAATATTTTGTTTGATTTAGTGTAACTGAAAGATTGAATGTGTCTTGGTATTATCTTATTGAATAAAAGAAAGTTGTACTGATGTTGAGTTACTGGATTCTGAAATGGTTGAGATAATGTTGCTGGATGTTAGAAAGGTTGTTGATGTAGCGTTCCGGGATGCTGGAATATTTGTTATGTTGTTGATGTTAGAATGGATGTTGATGTAGTGTTGCTGGATGCTGGAATGATTGTTGATGTAGTGTTGCTGGAGGTTGTAAGGGTTGTTCATGTAGTGGTGTTGACGTTAGACTGGTTATTGATGCCGTATTGTTGGACGATATACTTGTTGTCTTGCTGTCGGAATAGTGTTACTAAACATTATAATTGCTGTTGATGCAGTGTTGCTGGATGCTGGAATGGATTATAAAAAAATATTGCTTGATGTTATAATGAGTGTTGGTACAGTGTTGCTGATATAGAGAATGGATGCTGGCAGTGTGTTGCTGGATGTTACAATGGTTGTTGTAATGTCTAAGGATGTTGGAATGCTTCATGACGTAGTGCACAGTGATGTTAAAATAATTTTGGATGTGTTGTTGCTGGGTGTTACAATTTACATTGATGTTTATTTTAGGATGCTAGAAAGGTTGGTGATACTGTGTTACTAGAAGGAGGACTCGTTGTTGATGTAGTATTGTGTATGAGGGAATGGATACTGATGATGTGTTGCTGCATCTCAGAATATGTATTCATATTGTAATGATGGATGCTGTAATTATTTTTAATAAGAAATGAGTGTTGATGTATTGATGCTAGAGAACAGAACGGTTTTTTATGTTGTTTTGTTTTTGTAGTGTTGTAGTGAATGATAGAATGGATGTTGATGCAGTGTTGCTGGATGCTAGAATGGATGTTTATGTAGTATTGCTGGAGGCTAGAATGGATGTTTATTTAGTGCTCCTGGAGCCTAGAATGGATGTTGATGTAGTGTTGCTGGATACTAGAATGGATGTTTATGTAGTGTTGCTGGAGGCTAGAATGGATGTTGATGTAGTGTTGCTGGATGCTCGAAATGGTGTTGGATATTAGGATGTTTGTTGATGTAGTATTACTGTTTTCTAGAATGAGTGTTGATGTTGTGTTGCTGGATGCTTGAATGAGTGTTGATGTTGTGTTGCTGGATGGTAGAATGAGTGTTGATGTAATGTTGCTAGAATGTTTGTTGATGTAGTGTTGCTAGAATGTTTGTTGATGTAGTGTTGCTGGATGTTAGAAAAGGTGTTGCTATAGTGTTGTTGGGTGCTAGAATGAGTGTGTCCGTAAGTGTTGCTGGATGCTAAAACGTGTTTTTGTGTTAATGAGTACTGATACCTTATTTTGATGAGCATGTTGATGAGTACTGATATCTTATTTTGTTACAATATAAGTTATTTTCCTGAAAATATGGTACTAAACAACTTCATAAAAATTTAAATTGAATACATTCGACATTATGTGTTTCATGTGTTTATTGTTTCAGAAACACCGTCCAAGCTGACTGAACTGACAAGCTGAATTGGAAATACAGTTGTTCAGTAATATGCGTTATTAAGAAATACAGAAGCACAAACATTGGTTCACTCTTACAGTAAAACTTGCAAACATATTTATAATCTTAAGTGTTGAAGATATAGAAAAAAAAACCAGGAATTTTGAAAGCTATGACGATAGTACTACCAATATAGTAAACGCTCTTAATCGACTATTATTTGTATCTTCATAATTGAACATGTTTGACATACATAAAATTGTCTTTCTATTTCCAATCTGTTCTTATTATATTGTGCCAGTCACTGTATATTATATTTCATTCTTATTAACATTATATTATTTTATATTGGCATCACTACACGTATTACAGAAATTTTGACATTATGTTGTAGTGCTGATGGAATTATTTTCCTTGTTAACAATGAACTTTTAATTGATTTCTTAAAAGGAAATCTCCGACACATGAACTTAGTATTAACATTGGTGTCTTAAGTTTTAATGAAGCTGTTTGATAGTAATATTTGTTTGAATGGAGTTGGAATCTGAATTTTGGTTCAGAAATGATGGTACTTAAGATAGAGACACAACAACTCGTTAAAGGAATGAAGTTGGGATGGCATCGCTGTTATACGAATCGAACTGGAAAGTCAGGAAGTGATTTGGAACATCAGGAATTCTGCTTAAATGTCAGCAATGGAGCTGAAATGAAAAGAAAAGAGCTGGAATGTCAAAAAATAATGTGACACGTTAGACATTTCTAAAAACATTAAAAATTATTTAGACGATTCCAACTAAAACAAAAAAGTTAATTTGCGCAAGGGATGTGGAAATATTAATTGGTAAAGTGGAAATGTGGGAATCATGTCGTGGGAAAGCGGAATGGAAGAGCAGAGCTCGCACTGCATCTGCGATTCCTGATATAGGCCAGGAATCCCTTGGAATGTGGAGGTGAATATTGGGTAAATGAGTGGTGCTTGTAGTGTGCCCATGATAGTGCGTTATGATGCTGTGATGGTGAAGGTCAGAGGTGCTTCTAGTGTACCCTCGATACTATGATGATATCATGGTGCAAGTGGATGGTGCCTGTAGTGTGTTCCTTATGGTGAGATATAGTGGTGTTATGGAGGTTAAAGGTGCGTATAGTGTGCCCCATAGCAATGATTTATTGTGCTATTGTGATGAGGGTAATAGGTGGTTATATTGTGCCTATAAAGGTGAGTTATGGTGAAGGTGATAGATGCTTGAAGAGTGCCAGTGATGGTGAAGGTGATAGATGCATGAAGAGTGCCAGTGATGGTTTGGCGAAGGTATCAGGATAGCTGTATATAACAGCAAATAGTTCATGTACACGGAGGGTTGCATGTATTTGCCAGAAACATACCACCTGGTTTGAATCACTGTTTATTGTTGTAATGGCCAATGTCTTCACGGGATATTTGTAAGGGGAATGTGTTTACATTATTCCTAATGACTTATTGTGGATGATATATGTCGCTGACATGCTGATCATAACTACCAGTCAGTCTAGTTTGCTACAACGTCAAAGACAACTTAAAAAAATATTTAACAGTGAATTCAGTCCACGTCTGCAAGTGAAGATTATTTATTATTATTATTAATATTCTTGTTTTTATTATTATTATTATTATTATTATTATTATTATTATTATTATTATTATTATTATTATTATTATTATTATTATTATTATTATTATTATTATTATTATTATAAAGGAGGAGGAGGAGGAGGAGGACGATGAGCGCGAAACCTGCAGGGATTATACAGCTCCTATAGTTAGAAGGGGTTTATTGAAGGATTCAAGGTCAATTCAGGGAATTGGAGCACAGATCCAATTCCTTGGATCAAGAGCCCTTCACGAACATCAAGGAACCTCCCTTCAAGGGAAGAAGTGTAGAGGGCAATAAGATCCCATTTCCTGGTTTCCTCATACATACGTCTACACGTACGTTGTTCTTTCAGATTGATCGAGAACGTGATAGTGCAACTCTTGAGCCACATCAAGCTTAACGTGCTTGTGTATTTTAGGACACTGATCTCTGTCATCTCTTCAACAGTCTTGAGTTAGATTTGGGCCGCATATGTCCTAATTTATGTAAGTGATACTATCGGATAATACCCGCAGCTTAAACTTTATAATAATTATGATAAAATGTCAGTTTTCAGAGTCTTAAAAATAATTATTTTAATCAGTGGGTTTGTTCTCCTGTAAATATCTTGTGTGAATGTATGTAAATTTTTTTATATAAGAATGCATGTATTTATGTGCATATGCGTATGCATGAATATATATCCATATACATATGCGTGTGCGATGCGCATATGTGTTCGTGTGTACATGTACACGTATGCCATTACATTAATTTACATCCTCGTGAGTGTGAATGTGTGTATTAATGTATAGGTGTACTTATATATATAAGTCTGTATATGTATGTGTATGACTGTATGACTAGTTAAGACAATCACTCTGATACTATGGGATGGTTCCCGTAGTATCGAATAGCTAAAGAAAACTGCATCCCAAAGTGGACGTTGTGTAGGTTTATAATTAATTTTCAGCTTGACACTTAGACTACTTAATGGACTAGAAGAATAAATATGATATTTAAAAAAAAATATTAAGGACATTAGTAAATTAGAGGCTACAAACACATTAGAGTATCATGTGTCTCTCTTTGAAAGCTGAAGCTGATCAAAAAAGGCTCACCATATATCACACACAACAAATAAACAAGGAATGTGGTATGTTACTTTGACAGTTTGACATCCACACATGGAAATAGTTCCATTAATATTGCCTTGTATACAGTACGAAAGCGTTAAAAATTTGAAATGTCGAAAAAAAACATTCACAAGTTGTTAGCGATTATTTTGGAGAAAAAAGATACTGAGAATGTGTAATTTCACTATTCTATTTAAGATTAAAATGACCCAAAAAAATTGGCGAATATTAACGAGAAGAGACACCTCCAGTTATAACATAAAACAATAATTTATTTATTAAAACTGTATAATTGAAATATGCAGAGTTAAAAGTAAATTTCAGACATTATTGGCATAAAGCCCACGAAAGCTAAAAGTGTGAAGACGATTGGAGAAGTCATTCTCATGTAATTTATCTGGGTCCAATGATTGCAAGATTTTTAACAACTTCAGTAAACAAATCATATTTTCACCAACAAAGACTAAACTTATGGGGTATCATCATCGGTATCATCATTATTATACAATAACTCGTCTTCATTTTTAAAGGAGATCAGGAGAGACATTATTAAATTACAAAAGATTGATAAATTGTCATAATTAGCTGAACATAATTTAGGACTTGTAGTACTGTTTAATGTAACAAACATTCATTCTGGAAACCATATTAATAATTTAAAACGATCAGAAGAGGTATTCTCTATTTAAGGTCCAGTTTCGAACTAGTCCAGTTTTTTTAACTTTTAATATATTGGTAAATTTGGCTTCAAACAATCTAAGCTTAATCGGTGATACTGTGTTCGATAGCTGCTCAGCTATTGAATATGAAGCCCAGAAGAGATAGACTAAAATGTATTTAATTTACGTGATTTATCGGAAATAATATTTAACACTTCATTACATGTTAAATAGTCACTTTTTGTGAACGTCTGAAGCTATGGTACTGAACGTTTTGGAAGTTTCCGGAGCCACTCCATGATGCTGGGAATGGTTTCAACATCTTTCTTCATGCGGCAACTGATTCAAAAATGTTGCGCTACTAAGTAGTCACCCTACACCGGCAATAAAAATTTGAGGCCGACCGGAAGAGGCATTCTCAAGTTATGAGTGATATAGAAACAAAATGTTATGTTACTATTTATTCGATGTTCGTCACACACCCACTGGTATGCACTCCCGACCAGCATACTGGAAATTATAGCAGTTTTAGGGCCGCTCAGTTGTATTAATTGTAGTAGCAGACTCTCACTTACGCTGGTCTAGTCCACTCCTGCTTCGAGTAGTTCTTTGATCTGTCTTATCGTTATACTGATAACTTATTGTTGTAAATATT
Source organism: Cherax destructor (assembly GCA_009830355.1). Taxonomy (NCBI): domain Eukaryota; kingdom Metazoa; phylum Arthropoda; class Malacostraca; order Decapoda; family Parastacidae; genus Cherax; species Cherax destructor. Next base: position 52,824 of record WNWK01009531.1, read on the forward strand.
GTAAATGGTGGCGACGTAAAGAAAACAAATTCTTTATGTTCTTGCCTTGTCCTTCTTTTGCCTGGTTACTCGCTATATTACTGACTTTGCTTATGGTCAAAAGAAACAATCCTTAAACAGCTACCTCTCAGAGATTGTTCACTTGGGTGCGTGAATAATTGATCTTAATACACACTTTCGTTTTTCTTTTTAAGTGTATCCCATCTCTCTCTCTCTCTCTCTCTCTCTCTCTCTCTCTCTCTCTCTCTCTCTCTCTCTCTCTCTCTCTCTCTCTCTCTCTCTCTCTCTCTCTCGTGACACGGTGGATAAGTTGATCTCGTGCTTTGGTCAGGTCACTGCTGGCTAACTATACATCAGAAATTTGGTGGATTTTAAATCCAGTGAAAAACTGGAGTTCATAAGTTTTACAACAATAAATAACAGGAATAAATCCAGCGAGAGTGAAGGCGTAAACCACATTACTCTACAAAACAGTTTCTACGTGCTAGTGGAACCAGACCTTCACGTGTCCCACCCAGATTCCCAGGAAAAATACTAGATATGTTACCTAGCTGGAGGTCCCAGTTGTAATGAATATAGTCAAGGAATTCTGTCTTGAAAGGAGCTACACAAAGATTATTAAGGATATATCTGAAAATAAAAGTAGAGGTAAAAAACACAGTAAATAATACCATTCTACATGACTCACTTTAGAACAGATGATAACAAGCACAAAGTCAGCATAAAGATATTCAGAGTCGACAGAAACAACAGAATTAGTGCCAAGTTTAGACCTAGATATTCAATCTCAGCGAAGCTCTGGGTATAAATAGGAGATTTGTTTACCTGGCGGACGTCATTTTAGTGGTTTGTATATTGAAAAATTGGCAATGATGTCACTAACTTTAATTAAATTTACGAACAGACGCTCGCTAAAACAACATTGAAAAAGCCATTCAATTTTCTCTTTGAAAATTTTTATTTATTTTGTGTATTTATATATTATTAAAGTATGTTGACAAGTGTATTTTCGTAGATTAAGTTACAATACCGTAGCTTGAACAATTAACTAAAAATCCGAAATTACGAAAGGAACCTTGGGTTGATGTTTCGACTTCTTTTGGACCATTGTCAAATCACAACTGGGAGAGTAAGAGGCAGTTAAACCAAGAAGACGGAAAGGATGAAGAAGGAAGAGGAAGGGAAGCACAAGTTTAATAGTGTTGGTAGTAGTAGTAGTAGAAGTAATAGTAGAAGTATTAATAATAGTAGGAACAGTGATAGTAACAGAAATGAGAAAGTAGTAATAGTGATAAAACAAGTGATCCAGTTAATAGTGGAGAGATTAGTAGTGGCGAAGGAATTAATAATAGTGGTAGAAGAGACAAGTTAAATAACAAAGGAGCACTGGAGGGCTGCTGGCCAACTGACTTAGGGAAAAACCCACACGGTAAAAATTCCAGAGACAAAACCCATAAAAGCAGAAGACTGAAAATACAAAGAAAAAGATAATTCATACGACAAATCAAGTGGGTAGAAAGGAAGCGACAAAGGTTAGGGCAAGTCAAAATGTTCTGAGGTTTAGAGCATTTGACAACGAACTAAGAACTAAGAACTAAGATTACTTTTAAGAAAGTTGTGTAAAAGAGCTAAAGAAGACAGTGTGTTTGAGGGCTAGAAGATGGATGGATAGTTTTAGCAGAAGACCAGTCACTTGGACGGCAGAAATATTTGACATGAGAGTAGACAGCATTGTTTGTGTTGCCAGTGCGAAAACATCTTTCTCTTTAATTAAGTCTGTCCGAAAGAGAACGTCTAGTTTCACCAAAGTATTGGTAAGGACAGAAAGAGTATTATTTGAAATAGACACTGGAATCATCAATCACTGAAAGGGTGGAAAGTATAAATTAGATTAGGGAGATGAAAAACAATTTTAATAGCAAGATGACGGATGGTGTTATTATGGTTTTGAAGATTGGTAATGTAAGGAAGTCAAAGAATGATTACACAGAAGTGTGTACGGGAGAGAAGAAAGTACGTTTACCATGAGAGTAGACAATGTTTATGAAATTGATAGGCGGGAAAACGAATTGTGAAGTGAGGAAATTTAATAGTCAATAAATTAAGGGTCATAGATGCGGAGGACATGAAGGAAGAAAGAAACACTAACACTTTTCTTAACAGAATGAAAATGATCTGAAATGTTGATAATGTACCTCCCGATGTACATAGGCTTGCGTCAGAGGGAAAACATCAGAGGAAGGTTCCAGCGTGTTCGGTTCCCACTCAGCTCTGAACCTGATAGCAAGATTGCTAAGGGCATCAAGAAAAGATTGAAAGGCACTAAAATCAAGTGGCTATAGAGCAAAGACATCTTGTACATAGTGAACACAGAGAAAATGACTAATCGCAGTAGTTGGAAGAAGAATTGTTTGCAAATATTCCATATAAAGGTTATCCAGGACAGGTGATAGAGGAGAGGCCATAGCAACACCAAAACACTGAGAATAAAATTTTATTTGATAGGAAAAAAGAGTCCAAAGAATGGCTAGGTAAGGGAGATGAAGTTGTCCTTCAGTGAACGTAACTCTGCGACAACTGGGAACGTCATCAAAAGAAAATTTATTGAAGAGAGATTAAACGTCAAGACTGATGTGACCTCACATGGTTAATATAATATTCTGAAAGACGAAGGTGAATAGGGAAAAAATAACTATAGAGTGAAGGGTTTTCTCCTGCCAGGAGACAAGAGGAGAAGATACAGAAAATGTAATGGAAATAATGAAACGAAAAGGAATACCAGCTCAATGGATTTCAGGAACCTTATTTATAAGGTACCGAGGAATAGATGACACAGAAATGTTGAACAATTTTACAGTTATGAGGACAGAGATAAGAGAGAGCATGAAGTTTCAGGTTTAAAGTTCTGTTGATGCAATCAAGAAGAGTGGACGCGAAAGGAGTGCAGGAGCGAGAGTCAGACACGGGTTCCACATTACTGAGGTTATCCTAACGATTAAAGATAACCACCGAATTTTCATTATCAAAACGAAGATATTATTAGCATGGTACCTACGAGAAGTAAGAGAAAGTAGGAAGCAACGATGAAGGATGTAATTCATTGAAGAATGGCTTAGAAGGTCAGGGAAGAGAGCACCTCGTAGAGTAGATGAGACGTAGGCTGGTAAAAAAACACAAAAGCTAACTAGATTAATGCCAGCACGAGGAGATGGTAAAAATACATTAAAACCATTACCAAGACGTTTAAGCTGATGTTCAGAGAGAGTGTGACAGGAAAGATTAATAAAACAGTGAGGGGAAATTAAGACCAGGGACAGTTACTCGTAAGCCGGTGTATTTTGTTCTGCAAGACAGTAAAATGTAGGATTAAATAAAGGTGAGCATTGTGGTGAGAAAAAGCTTTTAGAATGTTGCAAAGACATTTTTTGAGTGAGAAAAATAACACGTTAGCGTTGATGAAAGATGAAGAAGATTTAATTAACTTGAGTCTTATTATAACGTACAAGTTGTTAAAGCAGAAGAGGAGCATGATCAAGGGAGATAGTGCCTAAAGAGATGGTTTTGAGCAAATGGATGAAGGAAGAAAACTTGTTTAGCAAGACAATCACGAAGAAAACGAAGCTGGTCCTTGAACCCGTGGAAGCAATGAAAGCAGTTTCATAATAACACTTAGTAGGCAGAAACCACCTATACTTTTTAAGCGGAACTTGCAAGTTAGGCTGATTAGCCATGACATTATTTATTCATATATATGTCGTGCCGATTAGGTAAAACTTGCGATTTTGGCTTAAATAGCAACGCTCTTCTTGCCATATAAGACAAGCGAAAATTTGTGTATGCAATAATTTCGCAAAAATCATTCTGAACCTAACGAAAAAAATATATTTCATTGTGTTTGTTTATTATTAAATTATTGTAAACGTTATCTAAAATGTATTTAGTTGGGTTAGGCTAAATTAAATTGCGCTTGTTATAATAAGGTTAGATAAGTTTTCTAAGTTTCTTTTGGTACAAAATTATAAATTTTGACATTAACATAAATGGAAAAAATATATCTTAAACGTATAAGAGAAATTTTTAGAAAGGACTTAATTTTAAATGAGTTCTTGCTAATTGACCAGTTTTACCTATTAGGCACGACATATATATATATATATATATATATATATATATATATATATATATATATATATATGTCGTGCCGATTAGGTAAAACTGTCAATGCGAACTCATTTAAAATAAGTCCTTCACTTTCTCTTATACGTTAAGTAGTTGACACTAGAATGTGCTTGAAGTAACCCACAATAAAGATTATGGAACTTCAATCATAAAGAAATTGACTGGGAGAACCTGTAGCCTCATGGGGGCCCAGAAACTTGGAGGGCAAAGATCATTGCGGTGGTACTGGAAAAACGTATGTACCAACACGTAACGGACACTACCAGAGAGAGAGGAGAGGATGAACCAGCAAGACTGGACATATTATTCACCTTGGGTAGTGCAGATATTGAGGACATCACATATGAAAGACCCTTGGAACCAGTGACCACGTGGTTCTCAGCTTCGAATACATAGTAGAGTTGCAAGTGGAGAGGGAAGCAGGAATGGCAGGGCGAAAGCCAAACTACAAGAGAGGGAACTACACAGGCATGAAGAAATTTCTGCACGGGGTTCAGTGGGACAGAGAACTGGCAGGGAAGTTAGTAAATGAGATGATGGAATAAGTGTCAACAATATACAAGGAAGCTGAGGAGAGGTTTGTACCCAAGGGTAACAGAAATAACGAGAAAGCAAGGATGAGCCCTTGGTTCACCCAAATGTGTAGCGAATGGAAGAAGTATAGAATGCAAAGGACCTTGGAGAATAAGGACAGCAGTTGTAGAGCCAGAAATGAATATGCACAGTTAAGAAGGGAGGCCCAACGACAGTACGAAAATGACTTAGCAGCGAAAGCCAAATCAGACCCAAAGCTGCTGTACAGCCACATCAGAGGGAAAATAACAGTCAAAGACCAGGTAATCAGGCTGAGGAAGGAAGGGAGATCACATATATATATATATACATATATACATACCGCAAAGTATGTAAGGAGCATAACATAAGATTAAACAAGTGTTCACTGACGAGACAGAAGGGACTCCAGAAAGACGGACAGGTCGGGTACACCATCAAGTGTTGGACACAACACATACAACTGAGGAAGAAGTGAAGAGGCTGCTAAGCGAGCTATATACCTCAAAAGCGATGGGGCAGGATAACATCTCTCCATGGGTTCTGAGACAAGGAGCAGAGTCGCTATGTGTACCACTAACAACAATCTTCAACACATCTATCTAAACAGGGCGACTATCTGAGGTATGGAAAACAGCAAATGTAGTCCCAATTTTTAAGAAAAGAGACAGACACGAAGCATTAAACTACAGACCAGTGTCACTGACATGTATAGTATGCAAGGTCATGGACAAGAATATCAGAAGAGTGGTGGAGCACCTCAAAACAACGACAACCAGCATGGTTTCAGGGGCGGGAAATCTGTGTCACAAACCTACAGGAGTTCTATAACAGGGTGACAACAGTTAGACAAGAGAGACTGCGTTTTCTTGGACTGTAAGAAGACGTTTGACACAGTTCCACACAAGAGATTAGTGCAAAAGCTAGAGGACCAGGCAGGTATAAAAGGGAAGGCACTGCAATGGATTAGGGAATACCTGTCTGGAAGACTACAGTGAGTCATGGTACGTAACGAGGTGTTAGAGTGGGCGCCTTTGACGAGCGGGGTTCCACAGGGGTCAGTTCTAGGACCGGGGCTGTTTCCGATAAATGTGAACGACATGACGAAAGGAATAGACTCAGAAGTGTCCATGTTTACAGATGATGTGAAGTCGGTGAGAAGTATTCAATCAGACGAGGTCCAGGAAGAATTACAAAGGGATCTGGACAGGCTGCAGGCTTGGTCGAGAAACTGGTTCCTGGAGTTCAACCCCACCTAGTGCAAAGTCATGAAGATTAAGGAAACGCAAAGAAGACTGCAGACGGAGTACATTCTAGGAAGCCATAGACTGCAAACCTCGCTCAAGTAAAGGGATCTTGGGGTGAGTATAACACCGGGCACATCTCCTGAGGCGCACATCAATCAAATAACTGCTCCAGCATACAGGCTCCTAGCAAACCTATGAATAGCATTGCGACATCTCAATAATGAATAATGACCAGGTACACCGTGCACGTTAGGCCTATACTGGAGTATGCAGCACCAGTTTGTAACCCACATCTAGCCAAGCACGTAAGGAAATTAGAGAAAGTGCAAAGGTTTGCAACAAGACTGGTCCTGGAGCTAAGAAGAGTGTCCTACGAGGAGAGGTTAAAAATATCGACCTGACGACACTGGAGGACAGGAGAGATACGGGGGTTATCAAAATGACATATAAAATACTGAGAGGAATTGACAAGGTGGATAGAGGCAGGATGTTCCAAAGATGGGACACAACAACAAGGGGTCACAGTTGGAAATTGAAGAATCAGATGAATCACAGGGATGTTAGGAAGTATTTCATCAGTCACAGAGTTGTCAGGAAGTGGAACAGTCTGGGCAGTGATGTAGTGGAGGCAGGATCCATACATAGCTTTAAGAAGAGGTATGATAATGCTCATGGAACAGAAAGAGTGACTTAGTAGCGACCAGTGATGAGGCGGAGCCAGGAGCTGTGACTCGACCTCTGCAACCACAACTAGGTGAGTACAGACAGAGTGCATTGAACAGATATAACGCTCTGAGTGAAACTTTGTCTAGTACTAGCTAGACACTCCTAGTGGAACTTTGTCTAGTACTAGCTAGACACTCCAAGTGGAACTTTGTCTAGTACTAGCTAGACACTCCCAGTGGAACTTTGTCTAGTAGCAAGACACTCCCAGTGGAACTTTGTCTAGTACTAGCTAGACACTCCCAGTGGAACTTTGTCTAGTACTAGCAAGACACTCCCAGTGGAACTTTGTCTAGTACTAGCTAGACACTCCCAGTGGACCTTTGTCTAGTACTAGCAAGACACTCCCAGTGGAACTTTGCCTAGTACTAGCAAGACACTCCCAGTGGAACTTTGTCTAGTACTAGCAAGACACTCCCAGTGGAACTTTGTCTAGTACTAGCAAGACACTCCCAGTGGAACTTTGTCTAGTACTAGCAAGACACTCCCAGTGGAACTTTGTATAGTACTAGCAAGACACTCCCAGTGGAACTTTGTCTAGTACTAGCAAGACACTCCCAGTGGAACTTTGTCTAGTACTAGCAAGACACTCCCAGTGGAACTTTGTCTAGTACTAGCAAGACACTCCCAGTGGAACTTTGTCTAGTACTAGCAAGACACTCCCAGTGGAACTTTGTCTAGTACTAGCAAGACACTCCCAGTGGAACTTTGTCTAGTACTAGCAAGACACTCCCAGTGGAACTTTGTCTAGTACTAGCAAGACACTCCCAGTGGAACTTTGTCTAGTACTAGCAAGACACTCCCAGTGGAACTTTGTCTAGTACTAGCTAGACACTCCCAATGGAACTTTATCTAGTTCTAGCTAGACACTCCCAGTGGAACTTTGTCTAGTACTAACTAGACACTCTAAATGGAACTTTATATATAAAAATAAGACATTGAGTGAGATTCAGAAGGAGGAAAAGTAACAGACATAAGGAAGAAAAAGAATGATAAGGAGAAAAAAATGATTATGAGAGCAAGAAGATTAGGAGGAGAGAGAAAACTAAAGGACTAGTGTAAGAAATAAGAATGAATGATGGGAAAAAAACCTACAAAAGATGGGAAAAATACTGAGGACGATGGTAGGATGAAACTGTGTAAGATGAAGGAAGAAGGAATGGATGATAGTAAGAAGAAGGAATGGATGATGGTAGGAAGAAGCAATGGATGATGGTAGGAAGAAGCAATGGATGATGGTAGGAAGAAGGAATGGATGATGGTAGGAAGAAGGAATGGATGATGGTAGGAAGAAGGAATGGATGATGGTAGGAAGAAGAATGATGATGTAGGAAGAAGAATGGATGATTAGGAAGAAGGAATATGATAGTGGAAGAAGAATGGATGATGGTAGGAAGAAGAATGGATGATAGTAGGAAGAAGCAATGGATATGGAGGAAAAGGAATGGATTGAAGAATGGATGATGGCAGGAAGAAGCAATGGATGATGGAGGAAAATAATGGAATGGTAGGAAGAAGGAATGGATGATTAGGAAGAAGGAATGGATGATGGTAGGAAGAAGAATGGATGATGGTAGGAAAATGAATGGGTGATGGTAGGAAGAAGGAATGGATGATGGTAGGAAGAAGAATGGATATGGTAGGAAGAAGGAATGGATGATGGTAGGAAAAGGAATGGATGATGGTAGGAAGAAGGAATGGATGATGGTAGGAAAAAGAATGATGATGGTAGGAAGAAGAATGGATGATGGTAGGAAGAAGGAATGGATGATAGTAGGAAGAAGGAATGGATGATAGTAGGAAGAAGGAATGGATGATAGTAGGAAGAAAATGGATGATAGTAGGAATAAGAAATGGAGATGGTAGGAAGATAATGAAAAGGATGATGGTAGGAAGAACAGGATGATGGTAGGAAGAAGCAATGGATGATAGTAGGAAGAAGCAATGGATGATGGTAGGAAGAAGGAATGGATGATGGTAGGAAGAAGCAGTGGATGATAGTAGGAAGAAGCAATGGATGATGGTAGGAAGAAGCAATGGATATTGGTAGGAAGAAGGAATGGATGATGGTAGGAAGAAGGAATGGATGATAGTAGGAAGAAGGAATGGATGATGGTAGGAAGAAGGAATGGAGGATGGTAGGAAGAAGGAATGGATATGGTAGGAAGAAGGAATGGATGATGGTAGGAAGAAAGGAATGGATGATGTAGGAAGAAGCAATGATGATAGTAGGAAGAAGAATGGATGATCGTAGAAGAAAGAAGGATGATGATAGGAAGAAGAGTGGATGATGATAAGGAAAAAAGCAATGATGATAAGGAAAGAAGCAATGGATATTTGGTAGGAAGAAGGAATGGATGATGGTAGGAAGAAGAATGGATGATAGTAGGAAGAAGAATGATGATGGTAGGAAGAAGGAATGGAGGATGGTAGGAAGAAGGAATGGATATGGTAGGAAGAAGGAATGGATGATGGTAGAAGAAGGAATGATGATGGTAGAAGAAGAATGGATGATAGTAGGAAGAAGGGGATGATGGTAGGAAGAAGAATGGATGATGGTAGGAAGAAGAATGGATGATGGTAGGAAGAAGCAATGGATGATAGTAGGAAGAAGAATATGATGGTAGGAAGAAGCAATGGATATTGGTAGGAAGAAGGAATGGATGATGGTAGGAAGAAGGAATGGATGATGGAAGAATGATAGAGGAATGGATGATGGTAGGAAGAAGGAATGGATGATGGTAGGAAGAGAATGGATGATGACGTGGAAAACAATGGATGATAGTAGGAAAAGAATGATGATGGAGGAAAAGAATGGATGATGGTAGAAGAAGAATGAGATGAATAGTAGGAAGAAAGGATGGATGATGGTAGAAGAAGAATGGATAGTAGGAAGAAAGAATGGACTGATGGTAGGAAGAAGAATGGATGATGGTAGAAGAAAATGATGAGGAAGAAGAATGGAAAAGAATGATGGTAGGAAGAAGAATGGACAGGATAGAAGAAGAAGAGATGATAGTAGGAAAAGGAATGAGATGATGTAGGAAGAAGAATAGGATGATGAGGAAGAAGAATGATGATGTAGGAAGAAGAATGGATGATGTAGGAAAAAGAAAGATGATAGTAGGAAAAGAATGGATGATAGTAGGAAAAGAATGGATGATAGTAGGAAAAGAAGGATGATAGTAGGAAGAATGAATGGATGATAGAGGAAAGCAATGGATGATGGTGAAGAAATGGATGATGGTAGGAAGAATAGTGGATGAAGGTAAGAATGGGTAAAATAAGCAATGGATATGGTAGGAAGAAGAATGGATGATGGTAGGAAGAAGAATGGATGATAGAGGAAGAAGGAATGGATGATGTAGGAGAAGAATGGAGATGGTAGGAAGAAGAATGGATGATGGTAGGAAGAAGCAATGGATATTGGTAGGAAAAGAATGGATGATGGTAGGAAGAAGGAATGGATGATGGTAGAAGAAGAATGGATGATAGTAGGAAAAAATGGAATGAATAGTAGAAGAAGGGAAAGGATGATGGTAGGAAGAAGGAATGGATGATAGTAGGAAGAAGGAATGGATGATAGTAGGAAGAAGGAATGGATGATAGTAGGAAGAAGGAATGGATGATAGTAGGAAGAAGCAATGGATGATGGTAGGAAGAAGGAATGGATGATGGTAGGAAGAAGCAGTGGATGATGGTAGGAAGAAGCAATAGATGATGGTAGGAAGAAGCAATGGATGATGGTAGGAAGAAGGAATGGATGATGGTAGGAAGAAGCAGTGGATGATGGTAGGAAGAAGCAATGGATGATGGTAGGAAGAAGGAATGGATGATGGTAGGAAGAAGGAATGGATGATAGTAGGAAGAAGGAATGGATGATGGTAGGAAGAAGGAATGGAGGATGGTAGGAAGAAGGAATGGATGATGGTAGGAAGAAGGAATGGATGATGGTAGGAAGAAGGAATGGATGATGGTAGGAAGAAGCAATGGATGATAGTAGGAAGAAGGAATGGATGATGGTAGGAAGAAGGAATGGATGATGGTAGGAAGAAAGAATGGATGATGGTAGGAAGAAGGAATGGATGATGGTAGGAAGAAGGAATGGATGATGGTAGGAAGAAAGAATGGATGATGGTAGGAAGAAGGAATGATGATGGTAGGAAGAAGCAATGTGATGGTAGGAAGAAGGAATGGATGATGGTAGGAAGAAGGAATGGATGATGGTAGGAAGAAGGAATGGATGATGGTAGGAAGAAGGAATGGATGATGGTAGGAAGAAGAATGGATGATGGTAGGAAGAAGGAATGGATGATGGTAGGAAGAAGCAATGGATATTAGTAGGAAGAAGGAATGGATGATGGTAGGAAGAAGCAATGGATGATGGTAGGAAGAAGGGAAAGGATGATGGGAGGAAAAAGAAGGAGTGGTAGGAAGAAGGGAAAGGATATGGTAGGAAAAAATGGGTGATGGGAGGGAAAAAGGGAAAGATGATTGGAAAAGCAATGGATATTGGGAGGAAAAGAATATGATGGGAGGAAGAAAATGGATGATGGGAGGGGAAAAAGAATGGGTAGTAGGAAAAGGGAAAGGGGATGGGAGGAAAAGGGAAAGGGTAGGGAGAAAAAAAATGGTAGGGAAAAAGGGAAAGATAGGGAAAAACAATGGGTGATGAAAAAAGGGAAAAGATGGGGGAAAAGCAATGGGTATTAAAAAAATGGATGATGTAGGAAAACAATGGATATTAGGAAAAGAATGGGTATGGGAGGAAAAACAATGGGGATGGTAGGGAAAAAAAGGAATAAGGGGAAAAAGGGGAAAAAGGGAATAAAAAGAAGAATGGTTGGGGGGAAAATGGAAAAAGATAAAAAAAAAGATTTAAAAAAAAAAAGAGAGGAAAACAAATTAAAGGGGAAAAAATGAAATTTAAAAAAAAGAATTTTTAAAAAAGAGAAGAAAAAAGGGTGATTTTGAAAAAAGAGATTAGGGAAAAAAGAGGATTGAAAATAAAAGAAAAAATGGGTGTTGGGGAAAAAAGAAAGATTTAGGAAAAAAATGAATTTGGGGAACAAGGGGATTAGGAAAAAAGGGTGATTAAAAAAAAGATGATTAGGAAAAAATGGGGTGGGAAAGAAGAAAGGAATTTTAAAAAAGAATAAATGTTAGGAAAAAAAGAAAGGTGGAAACAAGAATTAAAAAAAGAAGGTAGAGCCAAAAAAAAGATTTTAAAAAAAAAAATGAAGGAAAAATTTTTGAAAAGAAAAATGAAATTTAGAAAAAACAATGAAAAAAAAAATAGATAAAAAAAGAATATAAAAGAAAAAATAAGAAAAAAGAAAAAAAGAAAATGTATGGGGAAAAGGAAGGGGAAAAGAAAGGGGAAAAAAAGGAAGAAATAAAAATTAAAGAAAAGGAAGGATATTAAAAAAAGAAAAAGATAAAAATATAGTAGGGAAAAAAATAGGGTGGGAAAAAAATTATGAGGAAAATAAAGGATATTTTAAGAAAAAAAGGGGAAAAAACAATGGGAAGAAAAAAATGGATATTAGGAAAAAATAAAAATATAGAAGAAGGGAAAAGAGGAGGAAAAAAAAGGGGGGGGAAAAAAAAGGAAAGTAGAAAAAGGAAATAAAGAAGAAAAAAGGGGAAAAAGGAAGGAGATTAGGGAAAAAAAAGGAGATGGAGGGAAAAAAGGAATAAAGGAGGAAAAAAGGAATGAAGGGAAGGAAATTGGGGAAAAAACAAGGGGAATTAAGGAAAAGGAATAAAAGGAAAACAAGGGGAAGAAAAAAAAAGGGGAATAAAGAAGAAAAAAAAGGGAAAAAATTAAAAGGAGAAAAAATAAGGAAAAAAAAGGGAAAGAGAAAGGAAGATAAGGAAAAAAGGGAAAAAAGAAGGGGGTTTAAAAAGAAAAAAAGGGAAGTATTAGAAAAAATAAAAGGGGAAAACAAAATGATGAAGGGAGAATAAAAGGCCAAAAACAAAGAATTGTAGGAAAAAATATTGGAAACAAAGGTGGAAAAAGCAATGTGAGTAGGAAAGGGAATGGTGTGGTGGAAGAAAAATGGTGTGGAAGGGGCAAAGGTGTGGTGGAAAAAAGGGGAATGGTGGTGGATGAGGGGAAAAAAATGAGGTAGGAAAAAGGAAAGGGTATTTAAAAAAATATATTAAAAACAATAGATTAAAGAACAAGGGTGGGGAAAAAAAGAAAAAAAAAATTCAAATGTTTAAAAAAAAAATGTTAAAAAAAAAATGTAAAAAAAAGGCTTTAAACCAGATAAAAGCTTAAACCCAGGGTCAATTTGGGCCCCGTTTTCCCGAACTTTCCCAAAATATTTGCCCAAATCAAAAACAAAGAAGGGGTTTTAAAAACTTTTTTGCCCATTCATTCCAAATAAAGGCTAAGTTGAAACCCAAAGTTTTAAAAACCAAATCTTTAAAACCCCCAAATCTTTTTGGCCCGATCTTTTTCCCAGAGGATTTGGAATGTCTTTAAAACCCAAAAACTTTAACCCAACTTTCCCCCAAAATCTTTGGAAATAGTTTTGGCCCCCTCATTTAAAACCATTTGCATTAATTACAAAACTTTGGGGCCCAAAAATTAATTTAGGCCCTTCGCAAAAATATAAAAGACAAAATAAAGAGTTGGGAAACAAAAAAATTTTAAAATCAAGGAAAATAAATGAAAAACGGGGAAGACAAATTTATAAATTTTTGAAAAATATTTAAAAAAAAAAAAAAATTTGAATTAAAAGGGAAAATTCACTAAAAAAAATTTAAAAAACTGATTAAAAAAAATAAAAGACCCAAAAAAAATTAATATTAAAATCATAAAGAAGCAGTGTTGAGGGTTATGGTCCAGCTCTCCGTGACTGGTGTTGCTGATAGTAGTGGTGGTGGTGGTAGTGGGTGTCATGGTGGTGGTGGTAGTGGTTGTCATGGTGGTGGTGGCTGTAGAGGTGATGCTGACGGTAGTAGTGATGATTTTATACATACATATATATTTATTTATTTATTATTTATTAACACATCGGCCGATTCCTACCAAGACAGGGTGGCCCGAAAAAGAAAAAAAATCATCATCATTCACTCCATCACTGTCTTGCCAGAAGGGTGCTTTACATTAATGTTATAAAATTGGAACATTAACACCCCTCCTTCAGAGTGCAGACAATGTACTTCCCATCTCCAGGACTCAAGTCCGGCCTGCCGGTTTCCCTGAATCCCTTCATAAATGTTACTTTGCTCACACTCCAACAGCACGTCAAGTATTAAAAACCTTTTGTCTCCATTCACTCATATCAAATACGCTCACACATGCTTGCTGGAAGTCCAAGCCCCTCGCACACAAAACTTCCTTTACCCCCTCCCTCCAACCTTTCCTAGGCCGACCCCTACCCCGCCTTCCCTCCACTACAGATTTATACACTCTCGAAGTCACTCTGTCTCGTTCCATTCTCTCTACATGTCCAAACCACCTCAACAACCCCTCCTCAGCTCTCTGGATAATAGTTTTGGAAATCCCACACCTCCTAATTTCCAAACTCCGAATTCTCTGCATTATATTCACACCACACATTGACCTCAGACATGACATCTCCACTGCCTCCAGCCTTCTCCTCCTTGCAACATTCATCACCCATGCTTCACACCCATATAAGAGTGTTGGTATAACTATACTCTCATACATTCCCCTCTTTACTTCCATGGACAAAGTTATTTGTCTCCACAGACTCCGAAGTGCTCCACTCACCCTTTTCCCATCATCAATTTTATGATTCACCTCATCCTTCATACATCCATCTGCTGACATGTCCACTCCCAAATATCTGAATACATTCACCTCCTCCATACTCTCTCCCTCTAATCTGATATCCAATATTTCGTCACCTAATTTTTTTGTTATCCTCATCACCTTACTCTTTCCTATATTAACTTTCAATTTTCTTCATTTACACACCCTACCAAATTCATCCAACAACCTCTGCAACTTCTCTTCAGAATCTCCCAAAAGCACAGTGTCATCAGCAAAAAGCAACTGTGACAACTCACACTTTGTATTTGATTCTTTATCTTTTAACCCCACACCTCTTGCCAAGACCTTCGCATTCACTTCTCTTACAACCCCATCTATAAATATATTGAACAACCACGGTGACATCTCACATCCTTGTCTAAGGCCCACTTTTACTGGGAAATAGTTCCCCTCCCTCCTACACACTCTAACCTGAGCCTCACTATCCTCATTAATACTCTTCACTGCTTTCAGTAACCTACCTCCTATTCCATACACCTGCAACATCTGCCACATTGCCCCCCTATCCACCCTATCATACGCCTTTCGCAAATCCATAAATGCCACAAAAACCTCTTTACCCTTATCCAAATACTGTTCACCTATATGTTTCACTGTAAACACTTGGTCTACACACCCCCTACCTTTCCTAAAGCCCCCTTGTTCATCTGCTGTCCTGCTTTCTGTCTTACTCATAATTCTTTTAATACTAACTCTACCATACACTTTACCAGGTACACTCAACAGACTTATTCCCCTATAATTTCTGCACTCTCTTTTGTCCCCTTTGCCTTTATACCAAGGAACAATACATACTCTCTGCCAATCCCTAGGTACTTTACCCTCTTCCATACATTTATTAAATAATAGCACCAACCACTCCAAAACTATATCCCCACCTGCTTTTAACATTTCTATATTTATCCCATCAATCCCAGCTGCCTTACCCCCTTTCATTCTACCCACTGCCTCACGAACTTCCCCCACACTCACAACTGGCTCTTCCACACTCCTACAAGATGTTATTCCTCCTTGCCCTATACACGAAATCACAGCTTCCCTATCTTCATCAACATTTAACAACTCCTCAAAATATTTCCTCCATCTTCCCGATACCTCTAACTCTCCATTTAATAACTCTCCTCTCCCATTTTTAACTGTCAAATCCATTTGTTCCCTAGGCTTCCTCAACTTATTAATCTCACTCCAAAACTTTTTCTTATTTTAAACAAAATTTGTTGATAACATCTCACCCACTCTCTCATTTGCTCTCTTTTTACATTGCTTCACCACTCTCTTAACCTCCCTTTTTCTCTTCATATACTCTTCCCTCCTTGCATCACTTCTACTTTGTAAAAACCTCTCATATGCTAACTTTTTCTCCCTTACTACTCTCTTTACATCATCATTCCACCAATCGCTCTTCTTCCCTCCCGTACCCACTCGCCTGTAACCACAAACTTCTGCTGAACACTCTAACACTACATTTTTAAACCTACCCCATACATCTTCGACCCCATTGCCTACATTCTCACTAGCCCATCTATCCTCCAATAGTTGTATATTTCTTACCCTAACTGCCTCCTCTTTTAGTTTATTAACCTTCACCTCTCTCTTACTTACTGCTTCTACTTTTCTTGTCTCCCATCTACCTTTTACTCCCACTGTAGCTATAACTAAAAAGTGATCTGATATATCTGTGGCCCCTCTATAAACATGTACATCCTGAAGTCTACTCAACAGTCTTTTATCTACCAATACATAGTCGAACAAACTACTGTCATTACACCCTACATCATATCTTGTATACTTATTTATCCTCTTTTTCTTAAAATATGTATTACCTATAACTAAACCCCTTTCTATACAAAGTTCAATCAAATGGCTCCCATTATCATTTACACCTGGCACCCTAAACTTACCTACCACACCCTCTCTACATGTTTCTCCTACTTTAGCATTTATGTCCCCTACCATAATTACTCTCTCACTTGGTTCAAAAGTTCCTATACATTCGCTTAACATCTCCCAAAATCTCTCTCTCTCCTCTACACTCTTCTCTTCTCCAGGTGCATACACGCTTATTATGACCCACTTTTCGCATCCAACCCTTATTTTAATCCACATAATCCTTGAATTTACACATTAATATTCCCTCTTCTCCTTCCATAACTGATCCTTCAACATTATTGCTACCACTTCCTTAGCTCTAACTCTGCCAGATACTCCTGACTTAATCCCATTTATTTCTCCCCACTGAAACTCGCCTACCCCTTTCAGCTTTGTTTCGCTTAGGGCCAGGACATCCAGCTTCTTTTCATTCATAACATCAGCAATCATCTCTTTCTTATCATCCGCACTACATCCACGCACATTCAAACATTCCAGTTTTATAAAGTTTTTTTTCTTCTCTTTTTTAGTAAATGTGTACAGGAGAAGGGGTTACTAGCCCATTGCTCCAGGCATTTTAGTCGCCTCATTCGACACGCATGGCTTACGATGGAAAGATTCGTGTCCACTTCCCCATGGACAATAGAGAAAATAAAAAGAACAAGAGCCATTAAGAAAAAGAAGAAAAAACTAAATGTGTGTATGTATATATATATATATATATATATATTAAATATACAGGGAGGTACCACCTCTAGAACTTTACTGGGAACCCTCATCCTCAGAGAAGACAATAAACGTAACTCAGGGAAAACTCGATGTTCTCCCCGGAGATGTTTGAATATTTTCTTCTCCTACCACTCCTTATATATATTATATGAGTGCTTTATTAATAGACAGAATACATTGACAGAAAACACAAACATGAACATGAATACATTGGTACAATATATCAAAGATTATGAATCTCCTCCAGCTCCTCCAAAGCTAGACACGAGCCCAGTATAAAGCTTGCATTTCCCCTCTGGATGGCCACGCTGAGGCCCTGGAACATGAAAGTGGCTGCCCTTGGGTCACTGGTGGTGTCGATGAGTCTGGAACCCAGTTCTTTAAGGAAACGTGTTGCATTTTTCCCCAAGATCCCTAGGTTTCCGATCCTATTGGGACAAATTGATACTGTTGGCTTATGTCCCTGTACTTGCTGATCCGCTCTGTGGTCAGCAGCTCCTAACTGTCGCCCGACACTGTGATGGATGTGCGTCTCTAAATACCACGTCAAACGTCTATTAACTAGACGTTCCATCACCTTGCAAACTACACTGGTAAGAGCGATGGGACGGTAGTGGGAGGTACCATGTCCCGTAGTGCCCGGTTTGCGAAAAATCTGTGTGTGTCTGTGTCTGTGTAAATGCCGTGCTTTATAAGAAAAACAGGTGAGTTAGGCCTGAAAAGCAACATCACCAAAGAACATCACGAACAAATATATATATATATATATATATATATATATTGCTATATTTTCAACTTGTTATTTGCCAGACGCAGTGTTGTTCACAGCTGCTTCCTTCATTATTCCTGTTTGGTGATCTGGCTGTCTTACTGGTCTAGCAAGCCTCTCTATCTAGGGAATTGTATTGCCAGTCACAGTCTAAACTGAGTTTAACCGAGCACTCACACAACATACTTATACTTTTGAGTTCCTTCCTGAAGATATCTACTCTGAAAGACGTCGCATTTTGTAACACTTGTGCTCTGGTACACTTTACTTAGAATGCAACTCAAAAAGTAAGTTCCTAGGTAAGCTAACTTCCGAACCATAGAAAGGCAATGTAACAGCTTGCTAGAACTTTAGGACGACCAATTCGCCAAACAGCGAAATATATATATATATATATATATTATATATATATATAATATATATATATATATATATATATATATATATATATATATATATATATATATATATATATATATATGTGAGGTATTGTTGGCTGCTAGTGATCGGGGCTCTCTCTCGGTTGAGCATTCAGCTGTAGCAAGGGTTCTCTTTATGATGTCGTTGACTTCATTGTGTCTTGCATGCCAGCCCTTGGTTTTAGAACAGTTTAGACCATGTAGACCATATTGGTCGGCTTGCACATCGCCGCAAAAACACGTATATTCCGAGTGAATTTGGGCAGCAGGTAGCAGGTAGTCTGAAGAGTATATATATATATATATATATATATATATATATATATATATATATATATATATATATATATATATATATATATATATATATATATATATATATATATATATATATATATATATATATATATATATATATATATATATATATATATATATATATATATATATATATTGCTGTTTGCGAATTGGTCGTCCTAAAGTTCTAGCAAGCTGTTACATTGCCTTTCTATGGTTCGGAAGTTAGCTTACCTAGGAACTTACTTTTTGAGTTGCATTCTAAGTAAAGTCTACCAGAGCACAAGTGTTACAAAATGCGACGTCTTTCAGAGTAGATATCTTCAGGAAGGAACTCAAAAGTATAAGTATGTTGTGTGTGTGCTCGGTTAAACTCAGTTTAGACTGTGACTGGCAATACAATTCCCTAGATAGAGAGGCTTGCTAGACCAGTAAGACAGCCAGATCACCAAACAGGAATAATGAAGGAAGCAGCTGTGAACAACACTGCGTCTGGCAAATAACAAGTTGAAAATATAGCAATAACTGGGGACAATCGGTAAGTCATTCACATAAAGCAAAAATACACAAATAAACGCACATAGAAGAAAGAAGGTTATTACGACGTTTCGGTCCGACTTGTACCATTTACAAGTTACACTGTGTATAGTTAATGGTCCGTGTCGGACCGAAACGTCGTTATAAGAGTCTTTCTTCAATGTTCGGATTATTTATGTATTATTCCAGTCATGGTATTGTGTTCTTGATAAAGCAAAATCTTCATTATTACTGAAACTGTGTTCAGCAACTTGTAAACCCCGAGCGTAGTTGATAGAGCAAGGTAGGTCTAACAGTTAGACTCAAGGTCTAAGTGTTAGGCTCAGGGTCTAAGAGTTAGGCTCGGGGTCTAAGAGTTAGGCTCTGGGTCTAAGAGTTAGGCTCGGGGTCTAAGAGTTAGGCTCGGGGTCTAAGAGTTAGGCTCGGGGTCTAAGAGTTAGACTCGGGGTCTAAGAGTTAGACTCGGGGTCTAAGAGTTAGGCTCGGGGTCTAAGAGTTAGGTTCGGGGTCTCACAGTTAAACTCGAGACCCGAAGCACAAAGAGTGTCTCACGACACAACCTCAGAAAACGTCCGAAATAATTATCTTTTAACATTGGCCTGTGAACACAGATATACAGAAGAACGAGATGTATATTTTGGCTCACCTACTGAAACATACTCTACCAAAGAGTCTATAGAACAGGAGCTGAGGAGAACAGCGTTCTTACAGACAGAGCAAAGAGATGTTGCTTCAACAAAGAGCTGTTTGAGTTAGAGAGAGACGTAGGTCTTCTAGATGCAACGTCATGTGACTTTTGCCGGCTTACAATGCGACAATCAAACAATCGAGCAGGTAGTCTGAAGCGTAAATAGCTAATCAAGACTCTTCTTTAACGAGAACAAAGAGTAAGATTGTTACATTTTTCCTACATACATAGGCTAAAAATATAAGAAAAATAATTATATAAAACATGAAATTTTCATTATAGCTATTAGCGAAAAATCAACAATATATAATTTTAGAAGAACATGCCGGCTGTCTCCGAGGCAAGGTGACCCAATGAAAGAAACAAACACTTTCCCCATCATTCAACACTTTAACCATCATTCAACACTTTAACCATCATTCAACACTTTAACCATCATTCACACATAATCATTGTTTTTGCAGAGGCGCTCATATGCAACAGTGTAGAAATCAATCCAAACAGCCAATATCCTAAACCCCTCCTTTAAAGTGAAGTCATTGTACTTCCCACCTGGAAAAATAAACACATAAGCAGTATATTGTGATCCTTTATTGACAACGTTTCGCCCACGCAGTGGGCTTTATCGAGTCACAGACAGATCTACCTGGAAAATGAGCAACATGGAGATATATATAGGGTACAGTCAGGTGGAGAATGCTGGGTCAGGTGGAGAAAGCTGCATGTGAGTCTTAAAAGTAGTGTGATAGTTAAAAACATAGTGTGACTTAAAGGACTCAAGTTTGGCTAACTGATTTCCCTGAATTCCTTCACAAAATATTAACTGCTCACACTCCAACAGCTTGTCAAGTCCCAGAAACCATTCGTCTCCATTCACCTCTATCTATCATGCTCACAAATGCCTGCTGCATGTCCAAGCCCCTTGCACACAAAACCTCTTTTACCCTATCCCTCCATCCTTTCGTAGGACGATCCTTACCCCTCCTCCCCTCCACTACAGTTTTATACTCCATCCAAGTCATCCTATTTTGCTCCATAAGAACATAAGAAGAACATAAGAAAGGAGGAACACTGCAACAGGCCTACTGGCCCATACTTGGCAGGTCCATATCAAAACCAACCCATCAACAAAAATATTTGTGCAACCCATCCCCATCGCCATCCAAGCAAGAAGCCCCGACAACACCCCTCCCCCCCAACAACTGTGCAAGTCCCGTTCAAATCCAACCCCTCTCACTCACAAGAACACAGAAATAAGGAACACTGCAGCAAGCCAACTGATCCACACTAGGCAAAACCCAAAACCAATCCCACAAACAAAAACTCCTATCCAACCCACCTACTCCATCCATGGAATATGCTTTGATAATCAGGGCACTATAAAATAGTACTAAATCACCAAACCACCTCAACAACCCCTTTTCAGCCCTCTAAATAATACTTTTAGTAACTCCACACATCCTCCTAAATTCCACACAGCGAATTCTCTGCATAATATTTACACCACACATTGCCATTAGACATGAAATCCACTGCCTCCAACTCAAATTTCACACCCATATAACAGTGTTGGTACCACTATACTCTCGTATATTCCCTTCTTCGCCTCCATGGATAAAGCTTTTTGTGTCCACACTTGTAGACAGGCGATGTTAACAATGTAATATAACCCATAGCTCATGATGATGCACTGAGAAGTGTAAAAGTACTTGAGCTGAAGATTTTCACCACCCACCCGGTGGCTGGCCTTGCTTATATATATATATATATATATATATATATATATATATATATATATATATATATATATATATATATATATATATATATATATATATATATATATATATATATATATATATATGCAAAAAGATCACAGTAATCAGGTGATATCAGAATATGCAAGACAACCACTATGAAAAAATAGAGGAATTCCAAGCGCTTTCGTGACTACTCACATTATCAAGGAACTATAAAAGGAAACATGACAAGAGGACTTATATAAGGGCAAGACTACACCTCACAGTCACATCACACTAACAAAGACTACACCTCACAGTAGCGTAACATCGCACGACTCTGTGAAGAGGAAAACAAGAAAGGACCTGAAACTCTTCCCAAGAATTAAGATTAGTCCAATTTATCATTAAATTCTTCCCAAATTTTATTAATTATAAAAGAATCCAATTTATATAAACCAAAAGAAATATTCATATTATTTTCAAAACTGCTTTTAATGAAACATGATTCTATTTTTTTATATTTTATTTATAAAACACATACAGGTACATTAACAACAAACTTTGCAACACTATACAAAACATTAACATTATATAGTGACAATGATACAAAGAAAATTCGTATCTGAGACCACTCCACTTGTGGTTTCTGAACATAACCACTTAAAAACTAACATCATACAGATAAAATATAAAAAACCCGTTTTATACAAATACAACACGACCACAGGCCCCATTCCCAAAAATTTTGAACTAAATATTTACATAAAACATATATGCATAAATTACTGAATACCCTTTCCCAAGAGGCCATAGGCATTAGACTGCCATCTTAATTATGTTTAAAACTGTTTTATTTAAAATTACATAATACAATTATTCGAAGTCTTATCTGATACCACTCAAATTGTAAGTTATTATCCAACATATAAAGGAATAACCATCTAAATGATGGGTATTCCATCAAGACTCATAACACATATCACTTGTCACAAACCTTTTACAAGGAACCCAATTTCCCTTCCCCATCCCCATTAGACTACTCCTATCCGAAAACAAGCCCTATCCAACCCGCAGGCATATTCACCATAAAAAATAAAAAATTCATAAATAAAACAAAAAAAAAAGAAAAATATTATAATAAAACTATGTATATGTGATACCCAATCATCATAAAAAATTTTTCCCCAAAAAATACCTACAAAAGATCGTTAGCATCATTAATTCCAAAACTATACAAAAAAGTACAGTACTTTCACATTTCCAACGACAATGAAGATGTTTTGAAAGGGGGTATACAAAACATTATACAATGACAATGATAATGTAAAAACCTTTTTCTGATACCACTAATCTTGTGGTAATATTACAATAATCCACAACAAATTTAATTACCTATTTTTAGAGTACTGATAAAAAAATAATATGTACTATTTGAGAACAATATTAAATGATCCGACAGCGTCAGGGGAAATATACCTTCCTGTCTCTAAAAAAAACATCAAAATGCCCAACACTTCAGAAAGCCCCCTTTTGCGTACTCCTTTCCCCGAACCTGGTCTTTGTCCGTCATTACGTAAAGTCAAATCCAAACAAATTCATCCTTTATCCTCTCATACCTATTCAACACCTT